>JAHBMJ010000801.1:0-40323 GCA_018398765.1 Chromera velia | reverse complement strand
AGAGACGAAAGAGATCAAGAAGGAAAAAGACGGGGAGAAGAGCACTTGATAAGAAAAAATCCGTACCCGCTTCGCTCGTCGGCGGCATTGCTCTTCTTCAATTCCCGCACATCTCGCTTGTTGAGGAGTGTTTTTCTTTTGCTTTAATATTTTTTTCTCGTTGTTTCCAAATCCTTTCATCAAGGACTCATGCAATCTTCCATGCATCACGCGGGAACCAACGCACGGGCAAAAACGAGCCAGCCAGCAGCGAAGCAAACTCGTCTTCCCTCTCTTCAAGAAAACAATACGCGAACGAACCTTCCCGCTCTCCAAGCAGCCCCAGTCTACTCTTCTTCCCCTCCGCCCACCTTCACGGCGGGAACGATACCTTAATTCTCTGCAAGCCTATAGATGCAGCTATCTCACTCTCCCCCAGCAGTCCTTGCCCCCCCCCGACGGAACATTTCCTAGAGACTCAAAAGCCAATGGGTTCATATGATCGATGCATGGATCGATCATTTGAGTAAGCAAACTGACTCTTCTTGAGACTACTTCCTTTTGCCTACACGTCAAGGAACGTGCAACTCCCGTCAGCCCCCCCCCCCCCCCCCCCCCCCCCCCCCCTCTCTCTCTCTACCCCAGGCGATGCCGATCGAACTGAGAATGTCACTGAGAATGTCAGGTCCTACGGACCGCCACAGATTTCAGCGAGCCAGCGTAAAACTTGACAGGGCAGACAGAAAGTGAATAAAGGGGTGCCGATCCATACTAAGTGTGCAGTTACGGCAACCAGCCGGCTTCCCCCCTTCATTGTCAGGCACGCAAATGCATGATCACGGAACGCACGATCACTCACAGGAACAAAAAACCAGGCAGCGCAACAGAGGTCACAGTCAGTTTTGAAAAGAAAAAAAAAGAGGAGAAAGACCGCTTTCAAACACAGCCAGCCCTACGAAGAACGGCCTACCAAGAAGTAATGAGTCAGACTGAGCATACGTGCATCAATAAAATCTCTTATCAATTTTTTCCTTTCACCCAACACCCGTCCCCTTCCCCCCCCCTCCTTCCTTCAAATATGCATCATGGGTTCGCTTTCAGACGCCCACACACGGCCCAGGATGTTGCCTGCCTCTGTGGAGGTCTGCTCCATCACGTCGTTGACACACACGAACCACTTGACCATCTGCAGACAGACAGAGCCAAAGAAAGAATACATGCGAGGGAAGAGAAGATACAAAAATAGACGAATCACTTCTCACAGCAAGAGGCAGAGACCATAAAGCATGAGACCATCTCTTGAAATTGCTGTAAAAGGATAGAAAGACCAAACGACAGACACGCAAATGTGTATGCACAGAGACACATGCATAGGCAGATCTATGTGTGCAGAAAGATGAGGAAGAGATTCGCAGACATGCATCTGCAAAAAAAAGTTTGGAACTAGTCTGTCTCTTGGGAGACTAGGGCACTCTCGAGGGGGGCGGTTGGAGAGATGCCCGGGGAAAGGAAGAGAGAGACTGATGATCTAGAGAACCCAGTTGATCGTTTCTCTTTCTCTCACATGCCATTTGAATGTTCCATCCATAAATCTAGAGGGAGACTTGCTTGTTGTTCCCTCCTTCGATCATCTTGCATGCCTCTCCAATCACCTGCCTAGCTGACTTCCTGATCGACCAACCTTCATTTGGGCTTTGTTTTCCCAAAGTTTGTTCTCAACTTGCGTGAGCTTCTTGAAGACTCCAGTATCGAATGAGAGGGGCACGAACATCTTGCGACACGATGTCATTTCTGCTCGGTCGCAGAGAAAGGACATTCACGTAAAGATCATAAAAGAAAAGTATTGATGATACTCTGAGGGAACCTTCTGAGAAAACCAAAAGCTAGACAGAGAAACGAGTCAGTCATCCAGGGCACACTTCCTTCCTTTCGTTGACCGTTGTCAAGTCAAGTACGTGAGGTGAAAAAGATGGAGGAAAAGGACGGGCTTCCAAGAAACAAGATGCAGTATCGAAAAGTGCTGTTTCTCTCTTCATATTCCCATCCCGCATGCCGGCACTCCCCCCCACCTGTCTCTTCACGGACCCCCCCGACTGAAAAGTTCACGCTGAAAGAGGATCGAGCATGGATCGAGCACGGATGTGTGCACTGAAAAACTGAGAAGAAACTTGCCTTAAATGCATTTACATGCATCTCTACTGCAATATAAATACATGCGTTCCCCCTGTGATGGTTGCATGGTTTGGATTGATAGATTCCCCTTCCATGCATGCACGTACCTGTGAACCGTTTCCTGGCCTCTTCGTCCCGGTGCATCGATGGACGCGATCCCATGGAACCCACAAATGCACGCTCACTTGAGAGCTGCAGAAAGAAAGAAAGAAAGAAATCAACGGCCAGACAGACAGAGAACATTCGGCTGACACACGTAGATGCAACGACCAATCAGAATGGCTTTCTGACCCCTCAGACAAAAGAAGGTCTCCATTTATGTTTGACGTCACTGGCAAGCAAAGGCGGGATTGAGTTAGTACGAAAGAAAAGAGATTTAAAACCAAATCACTCACTTCCAATAATTTTTTCTTTCTCTTTGCGTGATTTTGTTTCTTGTTCATTCGCGACAGAAGATTCTTCTGCATTCATCGTTGATTCAAAAAGGTGCATTCCAGACCGACCGACCGACCATGTAGGCCAAGGCGACGACCTTCTTGAATTCGTTCTCGTCCTCAACCGAAGGACGAAGAATGTCCCTCATCACCGCCACGCACCAGACAAGGGACTTGACTACAAGAGGGCAATACCCCTCAGAGCACATGCGGAATGCCCCTGCCCACCAGTGCAGGTGGGAACTCGATTGGGTGATCTCCACAAACGTGGACGGGCTTGCACCGGCCCTCGAGTGCGTCCGTCTCCCCGCGTCCGGATGGAACGATTTGCGTAGCCGGACAGCAGTATCCACCAGCTTCCTGCAGGTGGGTAGTCATTCATTGACAGCTAGTCAAATAAAGGGATGCGAAGTTCAGTGAGTCATGCTTCTCTGCATGAGTTAGAAAGGAATCAGCTAGCTAGGGTCGGAACAAGGCGTCGGAAAACAGAATCAAGAACTGATTTTTGTACGCATAGGACCGAGAGGTAAAGAAAAGCAGCAGACGACTGAAGTCCATCACAAACGACTACCTACCTACCCACCCACCTCTGCTTCTCGATTTGATCTCTGAGTCCCGCCAGGGACATCAGAAAGCACCCGCAATGGGGGACGATCTGTCGGGTGTGTGCACTCGAAATTGATCTCTGAACGGGTGGTGGTGGGGGGACATTCGGGCACTCCAGATTCGAGGTGGAGGCAATGCTTCCTAGGTCCTCGACATCTGACGATTCGAACGTTTCCTTCTCTTTGAAGCTGGGCACTGCAGAGGACGGGGAGGCCATAGGGGGGGGGCTGGGGGCTCGGGCTGAGGGCGCCGCCACGGGGCTGGACTCGGGATATGGGCTTGCTGATGGGGCCGGTGAAAGGATGGGCCCCTGGGCAATTGGGCCGGAAATCGGACTCCTGCTCGGTGCAGGTGCCACGACAGTTTGTACAGGAGGGGATGCCGAGATGCGATGCTGTTCTCTTTGGCCCCCCAGTTCCGGGCTCCGTCTGGCCACTTGAACACCATCTGGGGCACTCAGTCCTAGAATCCCCGCCAGACGATCCTTGACGCCTCCTGGCGGAGATGAGCGTTGCTGCTCTGTTTGAGGAGTGTCTGGTGCACTCACACCGAGAACAGCGGCAAGGCTATCTTTGACGCTTGCAGTTTGCATCCGTGAGAGGCTCTTTCTTCCGGACAGCGGACTGAAGACACCCCCACTGCCATCGACAGGTGAGAACATACTTGGCGAATGCATTCCTAAGCTTCTGCGTTCAGCCACAGGAGACTTCAACGTGTTCACACTTCTGCGGTTCTGTGGTGTGAGTGAGGGAGACTTGAGAATGGTCCTTCGTGATGCTGGTGGAGAGAAAGTTCCGAACCCTGCCCCCAGGGACCCCCTCTGATGTCTCATATCCCTCAAGCCGGTTGACGTCCTACTCCCTGCCGTCGGAGACGGCCCTTCGGGTGTGACTGCAGCTCCAATGCCGTCAACGACCCACGAGCGTCGTTCCACTGCCCCTCCGACGTCCCAAAAGATTCCAGAATCGTTCCCGGGAGGGACCAAAGGAACCTGAGTCAGGGAACTGTCTCTCTTCTCACTTGCACGGTGGGGCATCAGAGGATTCACAGAGGATCGGGTGCTTGTGATCCCACCCCCACAGCCACTCTGGGGTGTCCCGAAATGACTACTCAGATGATACCACAAGTCTGGAAGTCGGTTGTGGAGCTCCTCTTCCAATGCCGTGATGGCAGTGTCCACATGCTGCCTGTGCTTTGACAACTGTTCCATCAAGCCTTCAGGGTCTTCCTTGACTTCCTTTCTCTTCCTATCCCTCTCTGCAGGAGGAGAATGAAGAGTTGATGTTGAAGCAGAGGCACAGGCAGACTCGAGGGCAGAAGCCAGGCAGAAACAAGAGAGATCCCTCTCTGCCAGGACTTCGTCTGCAAAGTGCAGAATTTGACTCAGCAGACGGGGAAGCTGCTCCATCCACTCGTCTGCATGCACACACACACACATACACACACACACACACACACACACACATACACACACACACACACACACAAGCGCACACACACATGCACGTACGTAGCCACACAATGGTACACAGACAGTCGCATGCTGCGCATCTCGACTAAGGTTGCAAAATCCTCTCATGCATCTATCTTGTGTATCGGGATCCTTGCACGCCACCGTGTGAAGGTCGCGTTGATGAAGGCTCAAGAAGGGGTTCACTTATCACCGACCGACGTTCCAAAACATGAATTTAGTGCCACGTCCCTCTCTCTGTGCAACTGGACTGACTTGCTTCTTGACTGAGGGGACCGGGGGCTGCCATCATGGAGTGGAGGAAGTGTACTGCATCGATCACACAGGGGAACTCAGACTTCCCACCCCAGAGAGAGTCGACGTCCTTCATGGACAAGTGCTGCACCTCATCACCCAGAGATGCCAGGCGGTCCCGACTGGCTGCTTTTCGCATTGACAGCTCGGGACTAGAGGACATCATCGAGGGATCTCGAGAGAGAGTCTGCGTGCTGGCTTCGAAACTCATCCGAGCCACCATGTCTTTGTGGTCGAGCAGTTGCCCTACAGGCGATGCAATCGGAGACGGAGCCCCGAAGACGTCTTCGTCTTGTGAGGACGGAGGGAATTTGGAGTAGGTCGACTGTGAGGGATCAGAAGTGTCTACTGTGCCTGCATCAGCGAAGAGAAGGGGGGGCAAATGAATCGATTTGAAAAATCGGAGTTAGTTTGAGTAACACAACGCCAAATCTGGCGACTCAAATCCACAATGAGGTCCCCTAAGTCATCCAGCTTTCAGCCTTATTCGGAGCAGTGAGTCAAGGAGAGTGGATGCGACAGAGTCGGAAACTAGAGGTCGGCTTGTAATGAATGATTTCCTTTCTCTCTTGGAAATGCTCTTTGGCGAGAATCATGCAGAGTATCATGCTCCTTGTCTGACTGACTGACTGACTTGTTTTTTCGGACACGTTAGAGATCAACGTCTTCACCAACACCTCTCCTGCACAATCAAGTAGAAGCACAAGTGACGGCACGGATGCGCATACACATAGTGAGACACAGAATATGAGAGGTCCCATGACAAGGTGACATGACGACACAGAAAAGCCAAACAGCCTCTTATTCCCCCTGGGAGGCGACCCTTGTCCCACTCACAATGTGACAGCATTGAGTCGGATGAGTACAGGGAGAGAGCCATGCTGACAAGCTAGAAAAGAGTGCAATTTCTTTGTAGATCCCAACGGTTAAATCTATTCGGGAATTTAACCCTTCTGACTGTTTTGTTTATTTTGTATTGTACAGAAAAAGAGTTTTTTGATTCACAGATGGATTGTCTGCTCGACCGACCAACCGACCAGTCACTGTTTTGTCTGCGAATGCGATCAACGACCGCAGCTTTGCCGTCTCCACTTTAGGCAACATATACGAGAGGCAGATGAGCACTTTCTGAACACTCGCTGTCTCCTCGACCCCCTCTGTGACTTCATCCTTGCCCTTCCCCGACTCCTCGCTTTCTACACTTTCCTCACGTAGAGGGGTCAATCCCGTTGCCGCCTTCACCCCAGCCAGGCGCCAAAAGAATAATCTCCTTTCTGAATTCCAGAAACTTACAGCGTTCTGAGCGAAAAGAACTAGTTCCTTCACCCTGTCGTGTTGTGATTCTAAGATGGATACCAAAGTATAGAAAAAGATCTCCAGAGAAAGAGAACCTCCCGGCCCTGCGCGGTTGCACCCGTCTCGGGCGATCTCTCTTGCAACTACACTTCGCAGGAACCCCCCCTTACCCCCCCCTTCCTCCCCCCCCTTTGTGCTAGAGTCTCGGCGGTCCCCTTCCAAATTCCCTAGAACTAATTGCCAGACCGCTTGCAACTCCTGCAGATACAAAGACAGTCAGAACGAAGATCCGTTCAACGCAATTCAACCAAATGAAGGGAGGAAAACAACACACTGCATTTCGTAGACAAGCGATAGAACCCTAGCTGATCGATCAAACTCAAGGAAAGACAAGAAGCGCCCGAATCCATGAGAGGCCAAACAGACGGACAGCAAGACAGAAAAACACATAGACGGACCGACAGCCAGAAAGAAAGACAAACAGATAAAAAGACAAAAAGGCAGACAGACAGACAGACAGACAGACTGAATGACTTTTTGTTTTCTTTCTTTTTCCTTTGCAAACCAAATAAAGCAAGACAGACAGACAAACAAACAGAAAGACAGACAGACAGACAGACAGACAGACAAACAAACAAACAGAAAGACAGACAGACAAACAAACAGAAAGACAGACAGACAGACAGACAAACAAACAAACAAACAAACAGAAAGACAGACAGACAGACAAACAAACAGAAAGACAGACAGACAAACAAACAAACAAACAAACAGAAAGACAGACAGACAAACAAACAGAACGACAGACAGACAGACAGACAAACAAACAAACAAACAGAAAGACAGACAGACAAACAAACAGAAAGATAGACAGACAAACAAACAGAAAGACAGACAGACAAACAAACAGAAAGACAGACAGACAAACAAACAAACAGAAAGACAGACAGACAAACAAACAGAAAGACAGACAGACAGACAGACAGACAAACAAACAAACAAACAGAAAGACAGACAGACAAACAAACAGAAAGACAGACAGACAGACAGACAGACAAACAAACAAACAAACAGAAAGACAGACAAACAAACAAACAGAAAGACAGACAGACAAACAAACAGAAAGACAGACAGACAAACAAACAGAAAGACAGACAGACAGACAGACAGACAGACAAACAAACAAACAAACAAGCAGAAAGACAGACAGACAAACAAACAGAAAGACAGACAGACAGACAGAAAAACAAACAAACAAACAAACAGAAAGACAGACAGACAGACAAACAAACAGAAAGACAGACAGACAAACAAACAGAAAGACAGACAGACAGACAAACAAACAGAAAGACAGACAGACAGACAGACAGACAAACAAACAGAAAGACAGACAGACAAACAAACAGAAAGACAGACAGACAAACAAACAGAAAGACAGACAGACAGACAGACAGACAAACAAACAAACAGAAAGACAGACAGACAGACAGACAGACAGACAAACAAACAGAAAGATAGACAGACAAACAAACAGAAAGACAGACAGACAAACAAACAGAAAGACAGACAGACAGACAGACAGACAGACAAACAAACAAACAGAAAGACAGACAGACAAACAAACAGAAAGACAGACAGACAAACAAACAGAAAGACAGACAGACAAACAAACAGAAAGACAGACAGACAAACAAACAAAAAAGACAGACAGACAAACAAACAGAAAGACAGACAGACAGACAGACAAACAAACAAACAGAAAGACAGACAGACAAACAAACAGAAAGACAGACAGACAAACAAACAGAAAGACAGACAGACAGACAGACAGACAAACAAACAAACAAACAAACAGAAAGACAGACAGACAAACAAACAGAAAGACAGACAGAAAGACAGACAGACAAACAAACAAACAAACAAACAGAAAGACAGACAGACAAACAAACAGAAAGACAGACAGACAGACAAACAAACAAACAAACAGAAAGACAGAGAGACAAACAAACAGAAAGACAGACAGACAAACAAACAGAAAGACAGACAGACAAACAAACAGAAAGACAGACAGACAGACAAACAAACAGAAAGACAGACAAACAAACAAACAAACAAACAAACAGAAAGACAGACAGACAAACAAACAGAAAGACAGACAGACAGACAGACAAACAAACAAACAAACAAACAGAAAGACAGACAGACAGACAAACAAACAGAAAGACAGACAGACAAACAAACAAACAAACAGAAAGACAGACAGACAGACAAACAAACAGACAGACAGACAGACAGACAAACAGACAGACAGACAGACAGACAAACAAACAGACAGACAGACAGACAGACAAACAAACAGACAGACAGACAGACAGACAAACAAACAGAAAGACAGACAGACAGACAGACAGACAGACCTGCATTGAAAGTCCGAGTACTTCCGTCTGTTCTTCCAGCATTTCGAAAAGTTCCTGGTGTGGCAGTTCTCTTAAGGAGTTTTCGTGCCACCACACAGACAGCGACTTCTGTACTGCATGTCCGACAGAGCTACTCCCATCCCCCCCCACCCCTGTTCCCGCCCCGCTTCGAATTCTCAAAGGCTTCAAACCAGTTGCACGCGGACAAGCGGCTGGTTTTTGAATTAAGGTATCTTTCACTTCTGGGACTTCCTCCCCGTTCCCTCTGTCCTTCCCTTCTTCCATCTCCCCCCACTGCTCCTCCTCCTCCTCCTTGTCACAGACTCTGCCCAAAAGGTTGTCGCCATCTTCGGCCCAACTCACCCCGTTGGCTTTTGGTGAATCTTCGGAAGACGGACTCTTCTCATCATCTGGTCGCGGTTGTTTCAAGCAGCTTTGTTGCTTGCAAAGCTTCCCAGCAGGTTCCGGTGAAGCACCCGACCCGGCCGAAGTGGAACTGCCGGTAGGAAAGGCGGCAACCCCAACCCCCTCACTGCTATCTCTTGGAAGAGGTTGAGAGGAACAGGCTGGGGACCTTTCGTTTTTGGTCCCCGTGGTCCCGGAAATCGGTGTTGCAGTCTCTGAGGCAGGTACTGAAGGAGGCGGTAGGGTCTTCGCAGTGAGGGCTGCTGAAGCAAGGAGATCCTGTAAGCGCAGGGATGCCAACAAAGTCGCATTGAAGTCGAGAGGCTCCTCGACTCTGCAGACAGAGAGACAGATGCACATGCAGGAAGATCAGGAAGAAGAAGTGACAAGGAACAAGGGATCTGTTTTGAGTTCTACCGGAAGTTTCCATTTTATGCGAACTGCGCCTTTGTCGCGTGGAGAAACGAGAAGGAGATCAGCGGAGAGGGAGGGAGAGTGAGAGGAGACGGAGGAGAGAGAAAGAGAGCGACACAGACACAGAGAGATCAGAAAGAGAGAAAGAGAGACCAAACTTACATGCGCATGTCCTCTGGATCCGGACTGAAGAAGGAGCTCTTGGTCGGAACCCCCCCCGCAGACGCGGATGGAACTGAGCCCTGGACAGAACTGGGGCTCACCCACTTTCTAAAATTTCCCCCCTGTGCTTCCTCTACCTGCCTCTGCCCTGATGAGTTTCGAATTGCCTGCTGAGAAGAAAAGAAAGGAAGAAAGATTCCGCTTTCTGGAATCGGTTGATGAAGAAAAGACGATGCATCATTGTCAAACACCACCGAGCCCTCTCCATACTGGTGATCTTCCCCCATGCCCCCTGCGGCAATGTGGAACCCCCCATTGGCCACCGAAGGGGTCGCGCGACTCGAAGATGTCGAGGGTGTCATTGCGAAAACGGAAATGACACCGCCAGGAGACAGTCCGAGAGGCTGTTGCTGCTGCTGTGACATCCCTCGTGCTGGAGTGCCCAGAGAGGCGAAGAATGCACTTTCTGCATTCCTCACTCCACTCGCGGGACGAACGTATTGATGGGCAGACCTCACGCGTGAGTGTCCTCGTCGTGTCGGTGTCAGGTTCTGCATTTTTTTTCAAAATTGTCGTGGAAGAAAAACGGAAAGAATGTGCCTTTCGCAGAGAGAGACATCACAATGAAGTGCGATCAAACAAAAGAACCGGAGTCAACTGCGGCTGAATAAACTTTCAAACAAAAGATTTGAGTCGCCGTCTAGTGCAAATCAACGATTACTACCACTCTTATCTCACAACGGCCACAAGCAACCATGATTCCCCCTAGCTTACCGATACATCACCGCATGTGCATTTGATCCCGTTCTTCACCATTCCTTCGGCCCAATTCTTCTTGAATCTCGTGTACCCAGACAAAAACCGTGTCGGTTCGCTTTGTCGACCTCACTACCTCTTTGGACTGGTGAACACCTCGCTGACTGCCTGCCTGCCTGACTAATAGCTTGAGTGACCGAACAGATTATTTGGGTGCATTGACTGACTAGAACCATTTCTGACTGACTGACTGACTGACTGACTGACCGGACTCGGAGGCCTCCCAAATTGATCATGTGCAGATCGGGCCTCTGGCTGTGATCGTCGTCGGGACTCCTGCTCCTGCTCCCACTCCATGGCTCTCACTCTCTCTTCCTCTTCCTGGATTTTCCTCTCTTTCACTAGACGTTCCTCTCTTTCTTTGATCTGCTTTCTCTTCGCCTTCTCCTTCAGGCTTGCGACGACGAAGGGAAACAAAACGTCTCCATGGGAGTCCTTGTCCGCCACCACGGAGAATCTCCACCTCTCCCTCATATCCACTTGAGGAATCCCATCATTCAGAGTCGAGCGGAAAACGTTAAAGGTCACCCACTTGCACGTTGTTTGGGTTTTGGACGAGAGATCATCCTTTGAGGCGGTGCTGCTCCCTCTTTCGCTCCCCCTATGCTGAGAAGATTCCTGACTCTCCAGCATTTCCACGCTTCTTTCAAACGCAGCCAAAAGATCATCTGCCAGGGAAAACAGCTTCTCCGCACTCAGAGAAGAGAACATCTGTGCGAGCACACACACAGACACACAGACACACATGTATGTGTATCTACATGCAGATGTATTGAGAGAGATTGATTGAAGGAAACTCTCTTTTTTGTTCGGTCTTTACGTGTTTTCAGAGACCTTCGATTCTCATCTCTTGCTTTTCTTTTCCAGATCCCTCACACACAAACAGCGACACAGGGCACTGAAGGGCCACACAAATGACTCACAGAGGACGCTTCGAAGAGCTCCAGATGAGATACAAAGAGGTGCATGGCCGTAGAAAAAAAAAACGTTGTTGAGATACAAGCGGAAGGAAAGACAGCGTATGGCAGTGGCTTTTCCCTCGTGCGATCACTCAGCTTTCCATTCTTCCTTCTGATTTCTGCCCCGGTTCAGTTGAATGATGATTCAGACGGAAGAGCGAAGCTGACGAAAGACGGGCAGGCCTACCTCGGGTGCCTGAGGGGCGTTCTCGAGTGCTCTTGTAAAGTCAGACAGGGAGACACGGGCCTCTCCATCATGAGGGTCTACATGCTGCAGACAGGCAGGCAGGCAGGCAGGCAGGCAGGCAGGAGAGGGGTAGGAGGGAGGGAGAGGAAAGTTAGAGACTGAGAAAGTGAAAAAAAACTCAACGTGGGCGGACAGCGGTGTGTTGAATCACTGGGGAGAGAAAGGAGGAGGGGAGCTTGAGGCCTTAGTGTGTTGAAATCATTGGAATACGAATGCTCAACTTCTTACACCTGTGATGAATAAAACAAAGTGAAAAGAGAAGGGAATGCTTTCTGTAGCCCATGTCTGATGCCTTCACCTCGTTTATCCAAAATACAAAAGCTAGTGAGTTGTTCTTACGCAAAGCGCTCTCGTTTTTGTTTCTTGTCGTTTGACGATGCTAGATGCATTCTGAAACGGATTGAATTTCTCATATCTTGCTTTTCCCTGCCTCCCTTTCAAAGACGAGAATGTTCAGCTCAGCATAATAAGGGGTGACTGACCTGCACTTTTCGGAGAATGATTTTGGTCTCATGGTCCGACATGTACAGCTGTGGAAGTTTGCAGTTGAGGATGTAGGTCATCTGAGGAAGAGAAAGGGTTGGGGGGTCCTTTCCGTTGGAGGTCAATTTCGCACAAGCGCTGGCGGTTGAGCTTCCAGGGTTCGCTGTGCTTTTGCTACACGCAGTCGTCTGGGACCTCCTCGGAGGGCTGAGAGCATTCGATCGATCTGGTTTGGGATCCGATGCTGCAGGGGAAGAAGAAGAAGAGGAGCTGCTGCTTGAAGCCCCCTCTTCCTCTGTTCCTTCTGATTTCATTCGATCCATTGAGCACGGACTCACAGAGACTTCTCGACTGCTTTCTGGAATTCTGGTGGACTGGGAAGGGTTCTCATCATCAGACCGGACCCCCTCCCCCTCCCTCTCTCCTGCCCCTTCAGCGTCCTCCAGGTCTTCTGACGTTAGGTGGAGGTGGTGGAAGCTCTGGGTCCGTGTGGAGAGGAACAAAGCGGCGGGCTCCACTTTCTGTTCATTAAAGGGAAGAAGGAAACAGCGAATCAATCGTGAGCATGATCGAACATTCGTGTGTCGGATTACATGTGGCACATGATTTGAAGAATGAATTGATGTGGTCAGGACTTTGGAGAGAGAAGGCGTCGTAAAAGACTTGTTGCTCCAACAGCTCTCTATCGGCAATTTTGCGCGGCACTCGCAGCACCTTTCTGATCAACTGAGTGTCTCGGAGAAGACTTGAAAGGGAGCGTGATTGGATGTCGGTTGGTCAAAGGATCTTTTCGATACATATGGCATCTGTCTGCTTGTCTGTCTATGTTGAGAAGAACAAGCAAATGAGAAAAAAATGAAACAGCGAAAGAAGCGGAAGAGGCAGACATACCGCTTCCTGCATCCGAGTTTTGAGTTTCCAGAGAAGGAGACCCTGCAGCTCTGCCTCTGCATTCGATGCCTCCGAGGATCTCCTGTTGCTCGTTTCCTTCCCTCCCGACTGCTTCACTGTGGGTGCGGCATGCACAACTCCCCTTGCCTCCTCTGGCACAAAAGGGTCGAACGGGGGGTCATCGAGGATCGATACGAGGTCGATGCGCAGAGTGGGGTCCTTCGCTAGCATGCGGCTGCAAGCATGCATGCATGCAAGAGGAATCTGGTTTACAGGTGGGAAATTTAGGAGAAAGAACTCGTGTTGAGGGCCTCTCTCGACGCGGAACGGCACAATTAGTCAGTCATGACAGACAGACAGACAGACAGACAGACAGACAGACAGGAGACGAAGTATATGGTGTTGATATTGGCATGCTGGTGATTGAAAAGGAGGCAGATAACCGAATCGTTTGCATTCAAGTCTGTGTGGTTGTATGTATGCATGCAGCCACGTATGTGTTA
Source organism: Chromera velia (assembly GCA_018398765.1). NCBI lineage: Eukaryota > Chromeraceae > Chromera > Chromera velia. The sequence goes on along the minus strand of JAHBMJ010000801.1, from coordinate 26,774 downwards.
GCGAGCTCATGGAAGTCGGCGTTCTGCTGTGAACTCTCGTTGAGTAGAAAGAAAAGAAAAAGACCGAGCGAGAGAGACGACACGCAAGCAAAGAAAGTGCCATGCAGCCCACAGACCGACCGCAGAAGTCCCCGAACGTATTCGGAGTAGTGGGGAGGGATGGGGTCCACTTTCTGCCACAGGATCTTTACAAACACCGCGGCCATGGAGTTGCCCATGAAGGGAGGCTTGAGGGAGATCAACTGCAGGAACGTAGTGGGCAACGGGTGAGTGAGGAATGTGCAAGTGAGTAAAAACAGTATTTTGTGAGAAAGGAGAACGGAGAATAGGGTCGAGAGACTGGAAGAGAGAGCACAGCCATTGAGAGATTGAGAGAGAGCATCAGAACTACTGTCAAGATGAGATTGAGTGACTGACCTCATACAGCACACAGCCGAGGGCCCACACGTCCGCTTTGTACGTGCAAACTTCGGAGTTGCACATCTCAGGAGAGAAGTACTGCGGTGTGCCCACCATCTTGGTGGCGTTGAGTGTCGCCTTGGTGCCACTGAGGTCTTTTGCGATTCCAAAGTCCCCAATCTTCAGTCGTCCATTGGTCAGGAAAATGTTGGACGTTTTGATGTCCCTATGAATGATCTTTTGCGAATGGATGTAGTTCAACCCTACCACAAGTTGGCCAAAGTACCTGAAAGGACAGTCACATTCCACCGGATACGTGCAGAGATTCACCCATGGCAGTACGTGCATAAAAAGAATCGACACCTGTACAACCCTCGTTGAGAACATGAGAGCTCTGTCCGTCTGTTCTGAAGAGAGAAACGTGGAGGTTAAGATGTTGCATGAAGCACGTGCAGTCAAGCGGAGTTTACTCACATCACGCGGGGAATTTCCCCCCTCGTGAAAAAAAGGTCAGTCAATTTTGGTTTGCTTACCTGAGAATGTCAGATTCCGCCAACAACTCGCCAGACTCTCTTCTCCTGTCAAGAAAGTCTGCAAGGTCCCCCCCTTCACAGTACTCCATAATGATTACAAGCTTGGTGTGCATAAAAAAAGACTCCCTGATTTTCACCACAAAGGGCGAGGACAGCTGTTTGAGGAATTGTGCCTCCTGGAGAGCCTTTTGACGATCCCGCTCGTCCAAAGAAGCAACGTCGATCACCTTCGCGATCCATCCCTCTCCAGAGTCCAGGCTCGTCACCAAGTGAGCCTGGCCAAACTGTCCCGCCCCAATAGGCTTCACGTGTTCGTACCTGCATGGACAAACGTACATGAGCAATGCAATCACCCACGTTTTACGAGATACAGAGCCAGAGATACTCTTTCTTTCCCACAAAGTTCGCAGGACCGGACTGACCCCCACGGTGTGAAGTCGAGCTCTCTGTTGCGAGGACCTAGGTCGGGCAGTAACAGCCCGACACCAGGCATGTTGGCGTGCTCTCTCTCTGCAGGCAGAACGATTCTCTACCTGTCAGCGAGTAGATTTTCGGTTCATCTGACCGGAATGTTGTTCGAGCGATGCGAATGGACTCATGCACTGGATTGTCCATGCGCGGGTCTCGAAAGAAGAGTGCATCTTGCTTTGACAAGGCGAACTCGTGCGGTTACTTCTGTAATGTAGTCCAGAGGACCTCTCCAGATCCTCTCATCGAGCTATATACCACTCTGTCTGGATTCTTTTTGTGACTGACCGTGTTTTTTCTGGTCGATTTGAGGACGCGTGATACCCCTTCTTGCATGGTGAGTGCCTTGTCACGCGGACGATCTCGGTTAAGTGATCGATCGAGTCGCGAGCTCTATATAGCTATATATAGCCGCGTACGTGCTTGAAGTGGATGTGAAAAATGAAAAAAAGTTTTGACTGGGGCCCTTCATTGGGCCTTCAAAAATGCAATCCTGAGCTGCCCACGGACTCTTTGGCACGCGGAGGCTGATCGACGCTAATCATTGCATGCCATATGGCCGATCGGGAGCTTGACCGAGCTAACACACGCGCTGCGCATGCCGGGGGGCCCCGATGATCGGGGGGGGCCATCTCCTCCGATTCTCCTCCGTCTCCATGCAGAACTGCATGAGCCATGAGTCCCGTCAAACTTTGAAGTCCAATCGGTATGTCTTCCCATGCCGCATTTCCTCCAGTTCTTGCACAGCTGCGTAATGATGCGCTGCTTGGCTTTTGAATGAGTTGTCGTGATTCTGTGCACTCGGGCCTTTCCGTATTTCCGTCTCAGCATCTGCTGTCTCTTTGAAGAAGATGAGTGCCTTGAGTGTACTTCTGCTCCATGCGAAGTATGCGTGCACGGCCATTGGTGCCGTCTGGCTGGGTATCAAGTTGCTCAGCGCCTTTTTTTCAAGTTTGGTTGCTGCAAGCACCCCGAAAAGGAATTTGAAGAAACTTGGAGAGTGGGCAGTCGTAACTGGAGCCACGGACGGAATTGGAAAGGCGATCGCTGCCTGTCTTGCGAAAAAGCAAATGTCTGTTCTGCTGGTGGCAAGAAATAAGCAGAGACTGGACGAGACTGCAAAAGAGGTTAGCACTGGAACCACTTGGTCCTTTGCGTACAGGCGTATATGTGCGGGTTTTCGCTTGCTCGGTCGCTGGAGACGGAGACAGCATCGAAGAGACGGCACAAGCCTCTAGTCATTCCGTCTCTATGATTCTGCAGTTGCACACCTTTCCTTTCCCTTCTCAGTTGACTTATCTTCATGCTTCTGTGCCGTCTTCTCTCTGAAGCGAAGAGCACGAGCATCTTCAAAGAAGAGAACAGATGCACACTGAAGGGGGTAAACAGGAGACTCAAGGGACTGAAAAGAAGGCCCGTATTGCCCTGCATATCCATGTCCTCCACTTCTGCGAACCACTTCCCTGGACGTCCACAATTTTCATCTGCTTTTGTAGTCCCACCCAATCTCCGTCTTACAACCAGCCAGCAAGTTGTGCATTCAGTCTATCACTAACACTGTTATTCAGCAGATCACTTCCTTCCTTTGATCGTGCAGTTGAAGGGGTTGACGAAGGGCCTGGTGAAAACGGTGGACGTGGACTTCTCGAAATCCGCAGAAGAAGTGTACGCAAAACTTGGGGGGGCACTGAAGGATCTGGAGGTATGGGGCTCTTTCCTTCCTTCTGTGCGAGTTCAGTTTTTCTTCTTTCTCTTCCACCTGTGTACCACCTGCCGGCCCTAATGGCAGCCATCTTTTCAACCGGTACTGATCGCTCTGGACAAGGAGGACAGGAGGAGCAGTTTATGACGTTAGGGTGAGGAGAAAATGTGGAGAGTGGGGTAAAGGAGGAAAGAGGGGGGGGAGAAAACCTTGGCAGATCGTGAGAAAATGACCATGCGTTTGCATCACGTTGTTTTCTTCTGTTGTGAAACAGACACACTCACTTTCTTGCTTCTGTAGGTTGGTGTCTTGGTGAACAACGTAGGACTCTCGTACCCCCACGCAAAGTTCTACTACGAGCTGGACTCCCAGTATGTCGACGATCTGATTGAGCTCAACGTTCGGTCGGTTCTGAGGACCACACACCTGGTCTACAAGGGAATGTGCGACAGGAAGAAAGGGGCGATTCTTTCCATCTCTAGCGCCGCCGCTGTGCTTCCAAGCGATCCTCTGTACTGCGCTTACAGCGGCACCAAGGCGGCGGCTGAGGCGTTCTCAAGGTCACTGGCGGAGGAGTGCAGGGGAAAGAACGTGCTGGTCGGTCAGTTCTAGTTGTAGTCAGCCAGTCCGTGAGTGAGTCAGATAGTCGGCCAGACCGTCAGCTGCTCAGTCAGACAGTCAGCAAGGGTATGGGTGAGTGAGTGAGTGAGTGAGTCAGTCAGTCATATGAAATTGAGTTGGTGAGCGAGTCAGTAAGACAAGCAGTGGGTGGGTAGGGGTTTTTCGTGTGTACAATTTTATGCCTTGCGAGGCCGACAAGGTCAGGAGGAGGGGGAGGGGGGGTGGGCTGACTAATGTCGGTCGATGGTCGCTTCTCTCTCAAAGGTCTCAATCAAATGTATGGATCAGTTCATCGGTCTGTGCATCGAGAAAATTGCACTCAGTATAAAAATTGATGAGTTGAACGTGCCATTTGCATGCCTGCAGGTCCAATGTCAAGTGCCTCTGTTGGTCACGTCAAAACTCTCCAAGGTGAAGAGGTCCAGCATCTTCTGCCCTGATCCGGCCACGTCAGTTCTTTTTCCTTTTCTTTTCTTTGTTTGCTTGTGTGGCTTGCGGGTTTGGGGGTGGGGGGGGAGGGTTGTGAATCCGGATGGGTAGGCATCGCTGGTGCATTTGTTTCCTTTGAATGGTTCATCAAAGTGGGTGCCTAGAGAATTGGAGACACGTTTCTCTGCGCACTCATGCCTTTCGAGTCTGTCTTTTGACTTCTGATCGAATCTCGTGTGCACGAAGCTTCCTTCCTTCTTTTCGATTTGAGGTTTCTCTGCTCTTCGAGGTTCAGACGGTTCTTTCCTTTTCTCTTTTGGAGGCGCTGCCGTAGGAAGGGAGGCTGGAGAATGGAGTCAAGTACAAATGGAAGGAAGAGTGAAAGAAGAGCGAGGAAAGGAGGAAAAATGACGGGGAGAGAAAGAGGGAGAGACGAAATGAGGGACAAAGGTCATTCTTGAATAGCCGTCACAATTTGGCCCCAAGCAAATTGATGGACAGCCCTCTTTTCTTTGTATCCTCCTCCTTGACTGCTGCTCCAGTTTTTTGTGTTACTTCCTGGTGGACTGATGATTGACAACAGACGGTGTATCCTTTTTTCTGTTTGCTAGATCTCTTCAAATAATCTTCTTCTCCCATGCCTGTGCAAATGAATGGACAGATACGCAAAGGCGGCACTTGACTGCCTCGAGAGGGGAGACACCCAGTCAACCGTTGTGTCCCCCTACTTCTGGCACACAGCGCAGGTGGGCGGCTGGGTGGCTGGGCGTGCAACGGAGGGTAGGGTGTGCCATGCAGGGTTTTCTTCTTGAATCCGCTTCGACTGCTCTGCGGAAGGCCTAATCTGGCTCTGTGATTCCGTCCCGACATGTACTCTCCTGATTTTCTTTCAGTGGGAGGGAATCAGTCAGCGCAGTCAGCCTGATCGTCCTCCCCTCTCGCCTCCTTGCGAGCTTTTTTGACCCTCTGCTAGCATGAGATCAAGAGAGGTTCTTTTGTTTTTGGTGCTTGCTGTGAGCAATTGTTTGTGGGCATGAATGCCGTCGGTGTGGATCTCTTTCTGTTCTGTTCGGTTCCCTTTCAAAATGCAACAAACTTCGTCTGTCTTCCTTTCTTCTCAGATTATCTTCTCGCTTCCCATTTTGTGAGGGTGCTGAATTCCTTTTCAAATTCTCTCTCCTCATGCCCCCTTCTTTCCATCTACATTCGCACAGTAATGATAGTACCCATACAGAAAGTCATCTGTCCTGTCCTCGCATTTTCATCTATGTGCACACCCAATATGCTTCTCTGCTGTCTGCCCTGCGATCTCTGTGTCGTGTCGTGTCTGCAGTACTGGCTGGTGTCCCTGATGCCCGTCAAGCTTTGGCACTAGTGAGTTGGGAATTCAGCTAGTTGTCTCCTTGTCTGAGGGGCATTAGAGATGCTTTGGTTTGGCGTTGCGCGCTCAGCACAGAGTCTGTAGGCACTTTCCTCTGTGTCACATAAGCTCAATGGGCCCAACAATGCATATGCTGATTTGACTCTGACACGCCCTCCTTCCTGTCTGTGGCCTCCCCGAAGTCTTCGTTCTCCTGTCGCTGTTCCTTCTCTTCCTGAAACGAGTCTTCGGTAGAGAGCTCTTTGCATGACGCACGATACATTCGGACGAACTCTATTCCCTGGCTCTGTGATCTGATCTCGTCAAGAAAACGTAAAGACGGAAATGCCTTGGGCGATCGAAGTGATTGAGCGTGAGATGGAATTTAGTTGATGATTTGGTTACCCCGCGTGCAGCATCAGACTGGGACAGACACTGGATATCCGGAAGAGAGCATTGAAGAAGGCAGAAAGAGAAGCGGCGGTGAGTTGCAATATCCATGTCTGCCTGTGTGTCTTTCTCTCTCTCTCTCTCTGTGTGTGTGTGTGTGTGTGTGTGTGTGTGTGTACCGTCTGTCTGTCCGATTGGTCGTTTTGTGCCTTTGTCTTTCTTTCCTTCTTTCTCTTTCTTTCTTTTATTTCTGTTGTGTATAAAGAAAAGGAGGGAGACGAAGAAACAGATGGTCTGTCTGTCAGTCGGTCAGTCTGCCTTTCTGTGAAAAAGAAAAAACGTGCAGTGTTTCTGTCAGTCTTTTCACTTCGTTCTTCCTCCCTGCGGGTACGTTTGTGGTGTCTACGGATCTGCCGTCTGTCTCTTCTTCGCGTCCCTCCACATCGATTTGCTGCCCTTTCTGTCGGTCTGTCTTCACTTCTGAATAATCACAATATGGTTGCACACAGTCGACGGGTGGAATGGGACGTCTCTGGGAGATTATTCTGCTTTCTACTTCTGTGTTTATTTTTGCCTTTTACTCTTTTGAACATTTCTTGGAAAGAGGACAATGAGCTTGTACAGATTTGCAAGCTGAACCGTAAGCCTGTTGGGGGGGGGGAGGTCTGGGAAATGCGGATTTCATTTCTTTATTTTATTGGTTTTCTTAAACTTCTGTTCCTGCAGGAAGGGGGCGAGAAGAGCAAGAAGGGAGAGTGAACGAAAGAATGGAGCAACGGCTATGGGCACAGACTTTCGCAGCGTGGCTCTGCTGGCTTCCTTGTTGATGCTGTATGGGCGAACTCCTTGTGGATGAGTTTTTTTGGCAGACTTTTTGCTTCGTCTTGTGGGCAGGTGTCGTGAATGTGTTCTTTCGTTCGGTGTGTAGATTGATGGAGCGGCCGCTGTCTTCCGTTTTTCTGCATGTACAAGTACTTCCTCCTTTTTCTCTCTCGCGCTATTTCTCTCTTTCTTTCTTCGTTTGGTTCTTTCGGTTTCCGCGAGCCGCTTCCCTCAGTGACTGGTCAGAGGAGATTTCTCCATGGATGAAGGGGCAACTTTGAAACATGAATGCATTAATTCTCGGTTCATCGATTGAGAAAGAAGAACATACCTGACGACCCTACCTGCATGATGCTTTTCCATGAACAGGTGTACATAGGTGTACAAACGGTTGCTTACGGTTTGTTTTATCCAATTGACATAAAAAATAGATAGGTCAAACAGATTTATGATTCGATGAATGAATCATAATGATAACCTCCCTAGTAATTATAATGATATACGAAGTAAAGACGGCTGAAGAGAAATTATAGAACACTTTAATATACTTTAGAGTCGAGTTGAAAGTTGAGATGGTGGTCAGAACGGACGATGATTTACATTAATTTGTATACATAAATTGCAGCATAATCTTTATGAAATAATTTTTATGATCTTTGTAAACAAAGTTATGAATGACTTAGGACTGTCTCTAGGACTGTCTAAAAAATGTATGTGGTCCATAATATGGATTTGAATTTAGAAATTTCCAATTAAAAAAGTGTGGGATTTCGTAGGGGATTTCTAAGAAGTCCATACTGGTTCATACAAAAATTATAATAAAATTTCTTATAGAAGGGTATGAATTGAATTGAATTGAATTAAGGCAGTTAAAGCTCGTGAACGTACCGCTTATAAACCCTAGCAACGCTCTGGCCAACTGCGGGGCATGACATGCAATGTTTGTTTTCTTTCTATTCAAGACGTATGGACTCTGGAGGGGGCATCAGCATCTTTTTAATGTGATTTCCTATAACAGCGTTACCGTAAATCAATTCTGTTTCCTAGAGGGGCCTTTTAAAAAGGAGGATGCACCCCTGCCTCCGGCATGCTGCGGGGCGCAGGCCGGGGCGACCGCGGCAGTAAATTCCCCGCGCGCGCGGCCGCGGCCGCGCGAGCCGGTGTATGTATGGCGGGATCACTGCATGGATGCTGCATGCATGGGATGGTGGATGCAGCAGGGATGCAGCAGGGGCAGGGAGGTTCAATGCATGAAGTTGAATCCTGTGTAAGTTTGCACGGTCTAAATAGCCTTTTAGTTACTTTTTGTGTATGCATGAACAGACTGTCGCAGATCCCTTGCAGCAGCAGGTGGAGTCGCGCTTGAGAGCATCAAGCATTCAAGAGCTTCGATGTGCAACAGACTGCATGCAGAGACACTGACCCTTTGACTGGCACCGCCAAATCCGTTCAACGTGTTGCTCAGTCGCACTTTCGCCCTTCTGTGCCAAAGGAAAGGCTATCCAGGCCTAGCATAAGTCCTTACTCCTTTCAGAGCACCTGATCCGTCAAAAGACTAGCTGGGCCTCCAGAGCCGGTGAGTGACATTGAAAATTGCATGTAAAGTATTGAGTTGTGTAGGTAGATTTGTTCTCGTTCTGTCGCGTTGTCCTGTTATCTTTCTCTCAAAAGATCTGTCCCCTTCTTTCTCGACTTCTTGGTGATTCTTCTCCGTGTGTCTGGATGTTTTTTGGGTTGCAAGGGACGAGGGAGAAGTGAAAGTAACACACGAACAGCTAGTCTGATGATCTGGCTTCCAGTCGTGAAGAACAACTTCAATGGGTCCGTTTGTTTGTGTACTCTGAGTCCGTGCAGAAAGGAGGCAAAGACCCTTTTCGATTTTGACAGCGTGTCAGACAAAAGAGCGAGGAGCTTCTGTAGAAAAGGGACACTTCAAAGCACCCAACGGCAATAGAACAAGGAATCTAGTTTGCCATGTTCTCTGTGCCGGCACCTGTTCTTTCGGGTTCCAAAGAGAAGGGACGAGAGAGCAGGGAGGACAGAGGCCTTGCCCCTCTGTGCTCTGGCCCGTCACCGAGCAGAGAGAGCGGGACTTTCTGGAAGAATGGAGAAGCAAAGAGGAGAAACAACACTCGTGGTACCTCGACTTGTGGGGAAAGTAATATCAGTGTGTTGTTCTCTGCTTCGTCCTCCTCTTCCTCTTGTTACAGGGGTGAGAACGAAGATCGAGGGGAAGAGAAGGTAAAGGATACGGTCGAATCTTTTCAGGTCCCCTGCTGGCCTCAGAGTATGGTGAGAGCAGGAGACAGAGAGGAAGGAGGCGAGCCGTCTCCCTTCCCTCCCCCTCCTGATTGCTCTGCCTCGTCGCCTTCCACCCTCTCTTACTCCCTTACCCCCACTTCATCAGCCTGCATATCCCCACACGACAGAACAGCATTTGGAGAGCCCCGGGAATCAGGGAGGAGGGGCGGGTGGAGGAACCTGTGCTCCGAGAGCTGGCCCTCCCTCTCACTCCCCCCCGCTTCAGTAGACAACAAGAGAACACCCCGCAGCAGTAAGTTTGCGGGTGTCACAGATAGGAGACGGGAGAATGGAGGAGAGGAAGCCGAGACATTTCACATTGCTCCATCGAACGACCATGCACACACAGATAGAGTGGTCAGACAGGAGTTTCGTCGAGGGCGAGACGGATCTTTGAATGACAGTGACGTTCGAGGAGGAGGAGAAAGTTTTTCGAATTCCCTTTCCTTTTCTTCTTCTTCCTCCTCCTCTGTCTATCTCCACGCTTCAAACAAAGTTTGTCGAAGGTCTGTCCCCCTGCCCTTCTCTCCTCTAGACCCCGTTCCCGAAACCAGCAGTCCATCTTCGCCCGGAGAGGGGGAGGTTGCTGTGAGTACAACGGACGGGGAGCAAAGGGGCAGGCCGAGGGTTGAAGAGCCATTGACAGTACTGACCAACGAAGACATGGAGGTGTGTAGCAAGTGGTTGAGGCTTCGTCATTCAACGAGGAAGGAAATAGAAGAAAGCCAGAGGAAAAGGTGGAGTGAGAGGTTCTTTCGAGAGAGAACCCCGAGAGGACCCTTCCATTCTCATTCCTCCTACCAGTCTCCATGCTCTATCCCAAAGACAATCAGACGACCCATGCAAAGTTTGATGGAGAGGGGCCCGTTAGGACGCACAGACAGCGGGACAATCTTGGGGGCCCCGAAAAGCGAAAACCCCCGTTTCTCGGCCCCCCCCCGCTCCCAAATTCCGGGGTTGGGAGGGACGAGGAAACGCCTTCCGGGCAGCGTATTGGCGACACGAGTGGGGGGGAGGGGTAGTCACGCCTCCTCCCTGTCCACTTCTTCGCTGCTCTTGAGGGCCAAGAAGGAGGAGAAGGCGCTTCGTGGCGTTCTGTCTTCTCAATCTGGTCGCAGTCTAGGTGACCTGTCTGTAGAAGAGGGGGACGGGGTGTGTGGGCAGGAAGAAACAAGAGAGGGGAGGAGGGAAGCGCCTCTTGAGCATCTAGGAGTAGGAAAAGGAAGAGGAGGAGGGAGAGCAGCAGAGGGGAGGGGCTCAGCAGAGGGCGTGCAAAGACCCAAGAGAGTCGATCACTCGGTGAAAAAAACAAAGGTCTGTTTGTCTATGTACTTACGTTTCTGTATATCCCCTCCGTTTGTCCATCTTTCAGCCTCTCTGTCTCTCTGAAAGCTGATTCTCTCTTTTGTCACTTCCCCTTGTGTGTAAATAGGTATGTGGGCGTTCTCTCTCTCTCTCTCTCCCTCTCTGATTGCATGCGTGTGGGCATATATACCAAAGTATAACAGAAAGTACAAACAGACACACATTCTTTTTTGTGCAAGTTCTTTCTGTCTCTCGCTGCATGCAGGACAAGCCTCCACCCCGTCCTTCGCTTCACCAGCCCCTCTTCATTCAGCGTCTCCAGCAACAGAGGAGTCAGTGGCAACAGACTGAGGAGGCGGCACCCTTTTCCCTCTCTGTACCTAGACGCACTTCAGCCTCCCCACGCCAATCTGCCTCAAATCGTCTCCAGAAGAGGGAGAGGTCTCTTGAGAACCGATCTTGTGCAGAGAACAGCCTTCTGGGACCAGCAAACCAGAGGCGATCCGGGTCCTCTGTCCGCACCCAAAGGGCAGAGGAGAATGAGAAAGGAAGAGAGGAGGAGGCACAGGCGAGATGCTCAGGTACCCACATGGATTCATCGATGTACGGGGAAGAGGGGGAAGGAAGTAAGCGTGTTGAGATAGAAGCGAAATCTTGGTGTAGTCAATCTGTTGAAGATGTCGCTCCTGCAGCGTCTCACAGAGACATGGAGAGTGCGACAAAGCTGAGAGATGCTGCGCTCTCGATCTCTTCTGAGGAAACGCTAAGGAGACAGGCGTGGCTCCTTAGTCTCTCTGCGCATCTAAACGAAGAAGAGGAGGAAGAGGAGGAAGCGGAACATTGCGGTGACAGGTCTCGTTCAGTTTCTTTCCGCTGCACTCCAGAAGACCGTGCGATGTGTTCTTCTTCGTCTCTCTACCTGCCCACAAAGGGCTCTCGGGGGGCTGTGGAGAAAGAGACGGAGAGGAGACCCGAGGGAGTTCATCTGTCTTCTGTTGGATTATCTGGTCAGTTGAAACGGGGAAAGAGAGAGAGAGTGAGAGAGTGCGTGTGTGTGTGTGTGTGTCTTGTGAGTGCAGTGCGCTTCGCATGCCTGGTGGTTTGGGAGATTGTGCGTTCTTCTCCCCCACAATTCTCTTGCAACATTGAGAGATTCCTTTGCTTTTCCCGCGGTTTATGGTGTGTGTGTGTGTGTGAGAGAGAGAGAGAGACTGTCCTATGTGCCAATGCGTCTTCGTCTGCAACAGACTGCACGTGCTTCCGCCTCTGTTGCGCAGGTACCAGAACCCGGAAGACGCTCCGAGGAGGCAGGAAGCGGCAGACCGTCTCTCTCTCAACAGACCTGCGTGGAAGAGCAGGAAGGTCTGGTGGGGAAATGACGCAAGAGGAGGAATCAGGCTGCTTGCCCGCGTCAAGCGGACTTCGGGAGGACGGAGAGGGAGAAGGGGGGGAAGGAAAGAACACCCTTTTTCAACAGCACTGCGAAGGCACAAAAGCCTCTGGTCCTGGGTCTGTGCGTCCCGCTGTGAACGAAGCAGACTCTACCCAGACTCACACAGCCTCCACGAAGTGCCGCAACTCAAAAAGACAGCCCGCACACCAAAGAGGCCAAAGGAAAGCGTTAATTGATCGAAAAGAGGAAAAACAGTCAAGACCAAATGATATCCCGATCCGTTCACCCTCAAAAGAGAGAGAGCAGCAGAACCTCATCCGGAAAGAAAAGTGTACACAGAATCGAAAGGAAGACCAGAACAAGGAAGAGCAAGAAGAGGAAAACAGAACACTGCCCAACACCTTCGCTGTCCCCCTGCCGCCCTTTTCTTCCGTCCTTTCCTCCTCGAGACACCTCCCCCTTCCCTCTTCCTTCTCACCTCCCCTGAGATCACCCACGCCCTCCATCCTTAACAGCAAAGGAAAATCGGACCTCCCGGCTGAGGAATCTCTGAAAGATCCCTGTCCGTCTCCATCTCCCTTTGTTGGGCTGAAAAGAGGAAAGGGAAAGCCCACGACGCTCCCTTCTAGGTCATCACTGAACCCCCTCCTCCTGCGCCCCAACCCACCGTCAGATCTCTCCCCCCCCCCTCCCCCGATCTCCATCTCCCCTGTTCTCCAAAACAGGGCAGGTGTTCTCTTCGGTTCTTCTCGGTTCTTTTCCAATTCGCTTACAGGCGGTCAGCGGCCTGCAGACCAGAAGAGAAAGGGATGCAAGCAGCCTGGGCAGTCCCCTCTTTCATTCCGAGAAGCCCTCTTGAGAGGTGTCAGAGGGACATGTGTTGGCGAGACAACTGGTGATCTGGGTGCTAAGCTTGCCTCCCCTCTCTCTCTGTCTCGACTCGACAGAGAAAGGGACCGAGGACAGACGGCAGGTTTGTCCCTCTCCCCTCCTGCGTTTCTGAAATTCAAAAAAGAAGGAGGCAGGGATCAGACTGTCGGGCCCCGAAATGAAAGTATGGGCCCCGGCGTGCCCTCCTTGGCTAGCGTTGGGCCCGGAGGCTCTGCGATGCTGTCAGCAGACCTGTCTGACAGAAGAGTATGCCGCACTTCAGACCAAAGAAGGGCAAGCTCCTTTTCAGCAAGACAGCAGCCCCCTTCCTCGTCTCCACTGTCGAGGGCTGCACAGAGGGAAGGTAGACCGTTCTCTGTTGTTTCTGGGACAGACAGTGAAGAAAGAGGGAATGCCTCAAATCGGAAGTTGCCTCTCTCCGTCTCGTTCTGTTCTGAGGTGAAAGAGGACACCCGACAAACGGACGCCTTTGAGGCCCTTTCCAAAGCTGCAGCAGCAGAAGCATCTGCAGGGACTGTTGAATTATTGGGGTTAAACAGAGCAAAGTCGAGAGGCTCTTCTCCTTCTCGCAGTCCCCAGAAACTCTTTTTGAGTGGTCAGGGGAAGGAGAGAGAAGATTCATCTGCCCGTCCTTTTGCAAAGAATCTCTTGACCTCAAAAGTCTCTTCGTTTTCTGCTTCGAAGTCTCCCAAAGGCCCTGATTTGAAGAGTAGAGAGGAGAGAGGGATGGGACCAAAGAGAGCAGGGATGTGCCCAGGCATGCCAAACCCCCCTCCTTCTCTCTGTCCGGACCCTCTGCGTGCCCGTGTGCTTAGCAGAAGGGTAGAGGACGTACTGAAAGAAGACAAAGACTGTGAAGGGGGGGATGTGCAGGTCTCTGACTGTACTGATTCCGTCAGGGAGGTGAGGGATGGCGCCATGGACCAGTGTACAGAAATCGGCGTTTCGGGACCGGATAGTAGAGGTGTTGTCAAGGAAACGAGAGAAGAGGAAAAGAAGAAGACGGAAACGGAGAAACTAGAGAGACAGATTCGTGACGTGTGCAGAAAAGACTGTTCGCCTGTTGTCCCGATGCTGCACGAAACATTCTCATCACAGAACGTGAAGCGCAAAAGCCTCTCTCCCTCAAAGCCCGACCCCCCTCTCTCTCCATCCCATCCAGCCTTCAGCCGAAGACAATCACTTGCCCCTTCTACCCCTTTCCAACATCTCGACGCTCTCGCTTATCCGATTGCAGTCTCAGGAAACAAAGAAAACAAGATGGAAGCACAGAAAGGGCAAAGCGGGGGCCAGCCCCGGAGCCCCGAGCCCCCCCTTTCTATTCTGTCGCCCCCTCTCAGGCAACACGAACGGTTGCTGAAACTGCTCAGCGGCAGTGAACCTCTGCAGAGAAGGCTGAGAGTGCAGGAGGAGTTTGAGCCAGGATCACCCCTGGGGGCATTGCGCAATTTGGGAGGTTCACCCCTGAATTCTCCCCTGTTTCCGGGAGTTGAGTCCCTGTCCTCCCCCGCCCTTTCTCCAATTCCCGAGGACCTCTGTATTGAGGAAGAGGGGCCTCTTGAAACACACGAAAAGAAAATAGAAAGGGTGGGTGCGACAGGTCCCCCTTGCTCTATGCCTTTGGCAGTTCAATGGAGGACTCAGAAAGTCCCCGCAGAAAAACAAAAGAAGCAGGAAGGTCTCGGCAAAGGGCGCCAAGCTCAAACCGAGATTCGATCAGAAAAAGGGAAAGACGGGCAAAGAAACCGTTCACAAATATCTTCCTCGTTCCACCTTCGAGGCGATGTGCGTCCTTCTGGCTTGGTGACGGGGGAAAAGGGGAAGGAGGGTATTTTGGTCCGGTCGGAGGGAAGGAAAGAGGGGGAAAAGACGGCTCAGCTTGCAGCACCAAGGAAGAACCAGCAGCAACAACAGCATCCCATGCAGACAGATTTGAACGGACGGGGGGGTGCGCTTGGTCGAGAGAGAAGGCCCAGAGGGGCCCCGAAAGGCAGAAATGCTGTCGGCAGCACTGGAGGGCCCCGAGAGAAAGAGAAAGAGAAAGGGTCTGTCCAAGTCAATAACAACATCGAGCAGGAGACAGAGGGGAGACAGGCAAAGGGAAAGAGAGGAGGACGATTTCTCGCAGAGAGGAGAAGAGAGAAGGAAAAAGGAAAACAGACACAAGCACAAAGTCGTCTGTTGGTCCCTGTGGGATTTGAAATTCCGGAAACCAATTCGAACTCGAGGATTTCGTTGTCGTCTTTGTGTCTCACAGGGGAGAATTCCTTCTCCTCTCTTCTAACGACAAAGGTACAAACTCATAAAGAGACGGAAGGACAGAAGGAGGAAGAGAGACAGGCCCATGGCCTTCCACCTTCCCTCTCTTGCACATTTGCGGACTCCTCTTTCGCCTCCTCGCTCTCCCTCTACCCTGCAGAGGGCGGGAAAGCAAACGAAAGGGAGAAAGCGAGTTTCTTCATGCCGCCGGTGACAACACCAGAGAAATCAATGCATGTCTCAGCCTCTTCTAGCCAACCAGTCAATCTTATGATGCCGTCTTTTGCACCCTCTTCTTTCCCCCCCGCCTCTCCCTCTAACGGACTCAATGACCGAATCAAACCCACCCTCCCGCCCACCCCCAACTTCCCCTCTCCCTCCCCTGACGGTTCCGCCTTCTTCCCACAGCGAGGACCACTGGACGATCTCTCTGCCTTCGATGCCTTCCGTCCGACCGTCACGTCTATGTCTTGGATGTCAGGGCGAGACGTGGGTGCGAAGGTAAGCAATGAAGATCTTCTTCAACCCTCATGGAACGAGGTGTCAAGAAAACAGGCATCCGTGCCTGATCTTCTGAAAGGCGGCTTGATCGACGGGAAGCTGCTCAGTCAGGGCCCCGGCATGCCCTTCGCCTCTCTCTCCGGGGCTGCACGTGAAGACCCACACGAGTGTGGTCCCAGAAAGCAGGTGTGTGCAGACAAAAGTCAACCATCTGCAACCCTCTCCTTCAACGCACGCCCCTCTCCCAGTCAGAGCACTGTCCCTGTAATAAGTCTGGAGAGGTCACCCTGTCTCTCTGAACAGAAGCATGGGTTGGGCTCTGGCCTTGCGCATTCTCTGTCTCTCTCATCCGTGCAGCAGTATGCAGCTGCTCCAATTTTCAATCACAGCAATAGCCACCAAGCCCAGATTCAGGCGCATCACCGGATTGGAGACACTGAAGGCCGCCAGGGGCCTTTTTGGCAGGGCTCGTCTGTGAGGATGTCTGCGGTACCGGCAGCCCAGGTTCCTCGTCCGCTGTCTGTTCCGGAGAGAGGTTTTGAAACAGTGGGCTCTCGTTTACTGCCTTGGAACTAAGGCGTTTCGCAACTTGAACCTCAATAGGAATATATAAAAATGGATGTACACAGTACCTTTCAAAGTTGTATCTATGTTAGTATGCATGTGTACGCCAGTGATGATCTGAATGATCACCGATTATCATTATCATCATATATGCATCATCGTTATTGCTTAGTTGCCAGTGCTAGCGTTATTGGTCTATCAAAGACTCTATTTCTTGGTTTCTAGCGTTTGGCAGCAACATACGGGGCAGTTTGGTTAGAATTACTTTAAATTACTACTTCAAATTATTTTAGTTTATACTGTTTAAAACCCCTTTAAATTATATAGTCTAAATTCTAGTCTAAATTCTTTAATTTAAATTACTACTAAGTTATATAATAATTTATATTCCTTAGTATGGCATAGTATTGATGTTCCGGGTTTTACCGGTGGTCCACTGCTAGAGGTCGGCTTTAATTTAAATTAATTACTTTAATATGTGAAGTTTAGGATGCTAGTCAGGATGCTTGCTTGCACACCACCAGGCATACTCTAGGGCACACTGTGATACGTTAAGGCTGAGAAAAGGTGCATAACGTGCTGGTGCTGGTGCAAAAACAAGTTTGCACCTTAAATCAGGTGCAAAACAGGTGTAAAATAAGGTGCACCGTTTATCCTATAAAAGCTAGGTTTCTAGGGTTGATTTCTAGTGTTTTTAACGGTCAAAAAGCGCCTCAATCAAGGCCTAAAAGCTTCTTATGATAGAGATTTGCTACATTGATGTTTACCATGTAAAACAACTTAAAATGTGACTAGAAATATCAGTGAAAAGACGATAAAAAGCAAAAATAAAAAATATGATAATTAAAGACTATATGTCTCTAACTGTCTTATGACTTCGGTCTCTTTCTAGGTTTCTTTTCTCAATTTAAGCAACGTTTTTCACCTATCCAATGTTTGAATATGTTTGGCGCCAGTTGCGTGCTGCACTGTAGTCCAGTTCTGTCCCTATACGGTCCATAAAACCTTTAAACTGCATGATGCCCCTTTGGAGCAAACTCATAAAGAAAACAACCACAAAGCATACATTTTTATGAAAAAGAAAAAGAAGAAAGAATGAAACAAAAGAAGGCTTTTTTTAATTTGCATTTTTCCTCTGAGCAAGGGCAAGTGAGGATAAGTGAGGGCCTAATCTCAAGGCTCAGAGCCCTGGCAGCCCCGTCATACCCTAGCTCTCTTCTTCACTCACCCCCTAGCTCACCCCCCCACACAAAATGACAACGAAGGATAAAAAAGAGGAAGAAGAGAAAGAAAAAGAGGAGAAAGAAGAAGAAGGAGCAGGCTTTTTGCAGACTTTGTCTCACTTGAAGTCCAACTTGAAAGTCGACCTCAGTATGTCGTTTTTCTTCCCTAGAAACTGCTCTGGTTTGATACGGGCTGGTTGGGGTGGAGGGGAGGCTTTGGCTTTGGCTTTTGATTTGGGTTTGGCTTTGAAGAATGAAAAAAATATGGACAGAGTCGGACAAGTGCGATTTCTAACCCCAGATCCTCTTTTTTTGACTGACCCAGCTTAATTCATGATGTCCATTCAGACTAGCTTGTCTTTCCATACCCTCCTGAGCCACCTGCAAGGATCTATGCGGCTAGTACAACTAGTTTTTCCATCTTCAGATCCAAAAAAAGGCTCTCCCTACTCTTCAACAACTTCTCTTTTGTTTGTTGGCATTTGCTTGAAGCCGTCTATCTGGACAGGGCCCCAGTTTATGAAATTAAAAAATGATTAACTGCAGTGACCGGTATACAGGACCAGTATGACTGACGACTCGCAAACGAAGGGGTAAACGCCCCTAGGAAAGCTGCAATTCTATCTATAGACGGACTTCAAACCCTCTGGAAGTACCAAACGCAACGAGAAGCCGTAGCATGACAGAAAGTCAGATACAGATCTGTATGTGAGTATGCAAACTTGACGAAACTTGACGAGCCATCAGCAGACGGAAGTGACGAATGGTTCTACTCTCTAAGGCAAAGCAGCAAATTGAATGATCAAACCAATTGCACTCTTACTGACTAAGATAGATCAAGCCCGCCAATCGTAAAGAGCACTCCGGCACCAGGTTTCAAAAGTCCTTACCAGGGAGAGTGTCAACGTACCTTCGCATATGCGTGTTCCCATGTGTGTGCCGTTTCTGCTTCTCTTCATCATATAAAAAAGAATCTGCGTGGAGCACTGCATTGGCATTCATCCTCGGATTGCTAATAAAGGTCGAGGAAGCTGTTTTCCTCCCGGCAAACCGTTTAGCATTGTGCCATTGCTATGTAAACGGACTTAGTCTGCTTACTCAGCATCTTGACTCAAACCTGTTGTTCTGGTCCTTTTACCCTTGTCCGCTCCACGTTGCTATGCATGTACATACAGTCGTTTCTCTTGCATAAGGCAGCCCATAAAACAGTTTTCATGCTGCAAAGAGAAAGAGAAGAGGTACTCATGCTCCAATAGACCTAATTGATTTCATGCATGTAGCGCATGCATGCGTTGTCGAACGTGCGTTCAGTGACCTCGATTTGTATATAGCCGATTTTAAATTTATCTCAAAAATCGGCTGCATATGATTGGATTTGTTCCACGCACGTACCGGCAACACGTGCGTTTGGGGCCGCGGGGAGCCGCAGGGGTGGGGCCGCGGCGTGTTGCATGGCCATGACGCTGACACTTTTCACCCAATTCCATTCAATCAGGTGCAAAACAGGTTGCAGAGTCGTACTCACGCGCTTCGGGCCGAGAGCCGGCCATCCCGTGCCACGAAGCTGGGATTGGACGCATGGCCCAAGGACCCCGGCAGCTAGACAGAGAGAGAGAGGCCCTCTACAGAAAAGAAAGAATAGAAAGAGCCGGGGCCTTTTGAGAGGCAGTCCCGGAAGGCAGTTGTGACCCGATTCGAAAGTTATGGAGATGATGGAGACGGCCAAACATGTTATTGAATCACCCCCTACATCGTTACCGTTCAGGAGATATGAGCCATTAAAGATTCAAGAAAAGGATGTCCCAAAAGGCAGAATTGCGCCTGGCCCCGCAAAGTCATTCCGTGAAAGCGATAAAGACATTCTGCTTTCCCAGACCAAACATGCCCAACTTTGCGGGGCCCTGAGACACGCACGCTACTCATCACTGGTCAATCAAATTTGTATGCATGCACGCGCGAAGACATCTTAAGATTCATCTCTGAGTCGAAACGTTGCGCAGCCAGGATCGAACTAGTCTGAACATACACATCCGTCTATTAGAATCCAAAGCCTTCAGAACTCCTTCTACGAACCTTAAGTGCTTTCTATCATGTTCTTAAGGTTCCCTAGCTCAGTCCTGCCGATTCCAAACTGGAATTAGCAAGTGCTGACGCCAGCGAGAGTCGAGAACATGAGCGCCACTCACGTAAACCTTCAGCCTAAGGAGCTCAGTCCCTCTGAAACGTTTTTTCTTTATCATAGCCACACAGCCAAAGTGAAGCAGGAGAGTATCAACAGCTTCTCTGACTCCTAGAATTCTCTCTCTTGAACTTTTGGCCCAAACAAGATCATGGTCGTCAATACCCGTCGCACAGAGTATGATCAGAACCAGAACCGGAAAGACCTCAAGCCCAAAAAGGCCCTGACCAAGAAGCAACTCACCCAGAAGGCTAGACAGGAACAGAAACGCCTGACAGAGGCTCGCCAAAAACAGAAACAACAAGAAGAGGAGGATGCTGCGGTCGCGAAGCAGCTCGCTGCCGATGAGGCCATGGGGGTCGAAAAGACCGCCGCTCTCCCTGGAGGAGTCACCGAGAAGACCACCTTCTCGGAGGGTGGTGGTCTCTATGCGGGCGGCGGACTCCACGCATACTTCGATCCTGAGACCAGGGAGACCGTCTACCTCAGCGTTGCGAAGAACGGCAAGGCTGTCCTTCTACACCCCGCAAAACAGCGCCAGTCGCTGACAACACGCACGGCACCGTCCCTCACTGCCAACAACACCAAAGACGAGAACAATGAGGACGAGCCGATGCCACCTCCGCCCGAGGCCGTCGCCCAGTCCCACAAGATCCCCAAGCCGCCCACCGACAACGCCCCACAGGAGGTCGACCACACGTCGGAGCCTGCACCGAAAAGAGGCCGGATAGACAACGTTGGCACCACCAAGCTCAACTTCCCCAACCCCACCGTATAGGTCAACACACTCACCTTCTCAAGGGAGCGCAGCAAGGCGAACGAGTTCTGGCTGTCCTTCAAGGCCGACTGCGTCGCGCACAAGTGGGATCTGAACCTCGCGGTCTACTACTTCAGGAAAGCCATGAGGGGCACAGCCTTCACATGGTGGACCTCAGAGATAGAAGAGAAGGTCGAGATGCTCAAGACCATCGAGAACCTCCATACGTGCTTCGAAGCTCAGTTCGGCATCACCGAGGCCGAGAAGGACGCGGCAGAGGACCTTCTGAACAACCTCGTTCAGGACGCCCCCGCGGGGGAGACTATCCGTACGTATGCAGAACGCGTGGCGGCCCTGTGTCGACAGGCACGGGTGAGCAGGAACAACCCCAAAATCCTTAAAAAATTCAAAAAGGGCATTTTTAATGAGACCATCCGCACCATCCTCGCCACGAAAACCTATTCCTCCCTCGATGAGATTGTCAAGGAAGCAGAGAAGCTTGCCCATGCTAACTCTCCCAACAGCTCCAACGCCGTCGCCACTGGTGCTTTCACTCCCCCCACCGTGGCCAGTGTTGCCCAAGCAACAGCCACAGCACTCTATGCACCTGCTACGCCTCCCCAAGACCTTGAAGAGGGCCTCCAACAACTTTTTGAGGTTGGAGCCCTAGACTCGACATCCTGTGTGAGATGCGGGGGTACATGCCTTCACTTTGGAGGAACGTGTTCTGTAACCAACAACGATCGCTGCTTCAACTGTGGGGGGGCTGGATACATCAAGGTTGTGTGCCCCCGACCACCAACGGGAGCCTCAAGCTCCACTTGACGGCCAAACTACGCTGACCTCGAGAACCCCCCTCCCCTCCAACAACAGAGAGAACAAGAACGGAACAGAGTCTCTATAGACCGTCTTCGCAACTTTTTCAACATCCCTCCCACAGTCTAAAGAAACCATCATCAGACGTAGTCGCAGTCTTTCACCCCACGGGCATAGCAGCAAGGCTTCCAGACCTTCAACTCTGCGTCGCTCCCGAGACGCCCGAAGAGGTTGGTGTTCAGGCCCCGTATGACACCAGAGGCCCCCGGGACGGGCGGCACCCCGCAAACCTTCGCACCAACACAGTCACCCATCTATCGACCCGCCCAGCCCAGACACGGCAACGCTGATAGGGGAACAGGTGCCTCAGGATGGTACGCAATGGGGGCAAACGCAGCTCCTATCGGCTCCCCGCTCAGATCTCCCCGCGTTATCCCCCCGCCTCACAGCCTACGCTTCGAAGCAAGAACGCCGTTTCCAGGCCCCGGGGTCCGTCTGACCCCCAACTACAGAGGGGGGGCGTCAAACTGAAGGGTCTGGAGCTAGGGCGACTCCAGACCATCCACACCGCCCGTACTGATCAAACCTCTACAGCAGAAACAGAAAATCGACTACCAGATGATTCTGAGCAACGCCAACATTTTCGGAGAGACGACCTTTGAAGGGGGAGCCCGTAGCTTGCTGAGAGCTACGAGCCGCCGTCGACACACAAATACATGTACCTTTTTGATTGGATGCCCCCAGGTACTGACGTTGCAACCCCACTCGAGCAGGCAGTCCCAAACAGCTTCTAATGCTTCAATCATCCCACCCTCCAGATGTGCCTCACCAGCGAGTTCCCGTTACCATTTCGAGAACTAGCCGAAGGACCCCCACCGCCCGCGGCACCTCCGCCTCCGCCAAAGCCATGCCAACCAGCCCCTACCCAGTCATAAACCCCTCCAAACCCCTCCACGACAAGGACCCCCCCAGCTGTAAAGAACACCCCAACCAAAAGAAGAAAAAGAGGACTTCTCGGTACGCCGAAGGTCGCAAATGTCTCCCTGAAGCCACTTTCTGAAAGAAGAGGTTTCATTCTCCTGCTCGAGAAGTACTTTTCAGTGACCGCCCTCGTCGACTTGGGAGCAGACGTGTCCCTGCTGTCCGAGAAAGCTTTTCAGATACTGCTCTCACTTCGCCCCTCACTCCGCACCCACTTCCGACAAACCGACGTTCACGTCAATGGGGAAGGGAACTCCCCACTCAACGTTACCGGCTACATCAACCTCTCCCTTTCCTCCTTCGCACGGCTACTGCGTCATACGTTATTTGTTTGCTCGAACCTCAACTATGCCGCCATCCTTGGAATGGACTTCCTCACCCGCAATGCTGAAAGCCAGTCCTTCCAGGAGTCCAAGTTAGTCTTGCATCCGAGGGAGCTCGGCCTCGACCCTGAAGAGATCCCTCTTTTTCCATTATCCACACTTCAGAAAGACGCTGCCTGCCTTCCCGCCCCACTTGTCACAGCAGCAAGAGAGGTCCTTGCCCCTCACATGGGTACCCACATTCGTGTGAAGCTCTCGGGCACGTCAACCCTCCCCAACGGCGCCTCCGTCTACATGGAATGAATCGTAGATGCCCTGCCAGCACACCTTCTCATCGGAAACTCAGTAGCAAACGTTGAAGACAGAGAGCTCACTCTCAACGTAGTCAACGTCAGCGGCCGCTACGCCCAGATTCCGAGAGGAGCACCGCTTGCCATCGCCACGCTCTGTGAAGTTATCACGAAAGAGGACGAAGGGGCCGAGGAGCAGGCGTTGCCACCCCCGTTCGTCTCAGCAACAACATCGGCAGCAGCGACGGGGGGCTCGACGTTATATGCTTCCAGCATGTCAGCGTTGGGACAGACGGAGTTGAAAGGAGGAGAGACAGGGGGACAAAATCCTGTAGCTCGGCCAGACAAGCTTACCGAGGAAGAGAAAGAGAAGGCAGAGGCCGAAATCGATAAGGCATTGGAGGACTGCAAGCACCTGAGTGCCAAACAGAAGAAGGAGTTGAGGGACCTCCTGTTGGAGTATCGAGAGCTCTTCCCCACCGACCGAAACCCAGGAAACATCAAAGGAGTAGAAGCGAGGGTCGACGTTGAGACTGACATCCCCATCTACGAACGTCCCCGCCCAGTGCCGCATGTACTCAGGGCTGAGCTGCGAGAAGGGCTGCAGAAACTCCTTGAAGGGGGAATTATCAAACCTACCTCATCTCCCTGGGGATTCCCACTCGTCCTCATCTGGAAAAAGATAGGCAAGCTGAGGATTTGCATCGACTACCGCAAGCTGAACAAGATCTTCCACAAGGACCGATAGCCTCTGCCACGGATCGATCATACACTTGCCAAGCTGCAGGGCCACCATTTCTACACCTTGATCGACCTCTTTTAGGGGTTCCATCACGTGAGCGTGCGAGAGGATCATCAAGAGAGGCTCTCGTTTGTCACAGCCGACGGCCAGTTCACCTACTGCAAGATGCTTTTTGGCATTTCGACTGCACCTTCCATCTTTCAGAGAGCCATAGACATCATCATATGATGCTGGCAGGTCTGACAGGGTCATTCATCAACGTCTATCTCGACGACATCCTTGTCGCCAGTTTCTCGTTTGAAGAACACCTGACCCACATCCGCAAGACTCTCGATCGGCTCCGCACCTCCGGTTGTAAGCTGTTGTTCGCAAAGTGCTCGTGGGCACAGACATCCCTTCTCTACCTGGGCCATATTGTCAACACGACAGGCATCCGTCCAAACCCAAAAAAGGTCGAAGCGATCCTCTCCATGTCGGCACCCACCGACAAAAAGCAGACAAAACAGCTGCTTGGGCTCGCCTCCTTCTACAGACGCTTCATTAGGGGCTTCTCGCAGATCGTTTTCCCCCTCACTTCCCTACTCAGAAAGCACACGCCCTTCGTATGGAAAGAGCCACAGAGGAGGGCATTCGAGGCACTGAAGGAGGCCCTGACATCTGAACCCGTCCTATGCTACCCCGACTTTAACAAAGAGTTCGTTGTCAAGCCGGACGCGAGCAACGACGCGATCGGGGTGATGCTTGGACAGACTGATGAAGAAAGAAACGAGAAGGTCGTTGCCTATACCTCAAAGATGATGACAGAGCTCGAAAAGAAGTGGGGCATCATAGAGAGAGAAGCACTCAGCTTGGTCTACGCCGTCGACACCTTCAAGCCCTACCTCTACGGGAAGAAGTTCACCGTCATCACTGACCATAAGGCCCTCCAGCACATCTATGATCAGAAGGACAGTCAACCTAGGGTCATGAGGTGGGCTTTGAAGCTCGCGATCTATGAGTTCGATGTCCAGCACCGCTCTAGGGCCAAGCATGCCGATGCTGACTCCATGACGAGGCCTCCCGTTGCGGGGACGGGCGCATCCCCGGAGGTCCCCTTGCCGAAGAGAAAGCGTGACAGGGACACGGACTCCGACGAGGAGGACGAGATTGTCGTGGCTCCATGCAGTATAAAGGGGGCCGCAGTCGAGGTCGACGGGTCCAACAGGAAGTACGAGCTAAACATGTCTACCGATTTGGAGGTCGAAATCATTTCCATCCTTTCCCCAGGTAAAACTGCCGTTCATTGCGAGAGCAGCAAGGACCGGGTCGTAAGGCCGCAGTCCCTTCACCCCCTGCGGGTAGCAGCCAGCAAACAGGGACGGCTCCGGAAGGACAACAGCATGAACTCCTCCAACGCGAAGAAGGTCGTGAAGGACCCCAAGCCCTCCAAGGGATGGAGGAGACCGACGGGACCCAGAAGGCCGCGGTCGGGGCCCAAGGCAGCACCGCCCTCTCCCTCTCTCTCTGCCCCTCTGTGCACAGGCAACTACAGCATTGAGGAGTTCAAGAGGCTGCAGAAGGAGGATAGTACCCTGAACCCCGTCATTCAGTTCCTCATGGACGGCAGCCTGCCAGACGACCAGACCGAGCTTTTGAGGGTCTACTCGATGGCTGCCTCTCACGCCTTGCATGAAGGTCTGCTCGTTCAACTCCTCCTGCCCCTGAACAAGCACACGAAGGGTTTCCGGACCCTCACAGTGGTGCCTCGTGCCCTACGGGCCGAGATCCTCACTGACCATCACGGTTATCTCTGCGCTAGGCACGGGGGCATTAGGAGCACGCTAGCCAAGGTCACCGACAAGTTCTTCTGGCCTACCATGACGGCTGATGTTGAGAACTACGTCAAGTCGTGCGAGACGTGCCAGCAGAGAAAGGACGCCTTCAAGAAGGAGCATCCCATGATCGTCCCGCTGTCGACAGAGCCACTCACTCACATGGCTGTCGACACCGTCGGCCCTCTGCCTACTTCGGAGGGCAAGCGAGTCATCATTTCGGTCATGGACCTCGCCTCCAGGTTTGTGGTCCTCATAGCTGTTCCGAATCAAAAGGCAACAACGATCGCGCGGGCGCTCCTTGACAATGTCTTCTTCGTCTTCAGCTCCCCCGTGACCCTCCTCTCCAACCAGGGGCCCAGTTTTCTTGACCCCATTGTCACCGCAGTGAGCGAGCTCGTCGGCACAGAGAGGGTCTGTACAAGCACGTACAACCCAAAGGCCAACGGGAAGCTCGAGAGGATGCATTAAGAGCTCAAGCAGACATTGTCTGCATACATCGCCAAGCACCAGAAGGACTGGGTACGCTACCTGCCTGTCGCGGCTTTCCTGCACAACGCCACCCGACACGTAGCGCTTGGGATCTCTCCGTTTGAGTTCCTCTTTGGGTTCCCTCCGAGGACACCCACGAAGCTCAGCACCAACCTGCAGGAAAGTGCCGACATCATCCCGCAGGACTATGTCAAGGTCCTCTCTGAAATTCGGGAGGAGAACAAGAAGACCGCCCGAGACATCTACATGGAAGCGGCCGAGCAGAGAGGCAGACGAGTTCTGAAAGATGCCAGCAACAAGCAGTTCCGCAACCCTTACATATACAAGACGGGCGATTATGTCTGGGCACGAGTCAAGCGAACGAAGAAAGGCTACGCAGCCAAACTAACCGTAAAATACGAAGGGCCCCTCAGAGTTCTCGAGGTCAGAGACAATCGTATGCTCCTGCTTAAGCAGCTGGGCGCCCAGACGCGTTGTGTGATCAACTGCAACAACGCTAAGCCCTTCGTCCACAGGGACCTGAAGGAGAACGACGCCCTCCTCTCTCGGTTCATGCCCGAGCCGGAAAAGGACGGGAAACAGGCAGACCCCATCGACAACGACGAGTTCGCAGAGTACAAGGTAGAAAAGATCTGTGCTAAGCGGCGTACGAGAAGGAGGACGGAGTTCTTCGTCAAGTACAAGGGCTACGCAGAGAAGGAGTGGACCCCGGAGGAAGAGCTCGACTGCGCCGACAAGGTCGAGGAATTTCACGCCCGCCTCCGTGGAGGCCAGTAAGGCCCTCTCGGGAGGGATGGATAGACGAACGCATCTGCAGAGACACAGAGAAGAAAAAGAGACGCTGAGTGGCCGTGGTGCATCTAGATTGGCATAAAACTGACTGACTGCTTCTTTGATCGTTAGGGTGGCATGCAACAGAGGTAATGCTGTGCAAATGAGCATCCGTGAGTGGCCGTCCGATTGAGTCATCCTTGATTGCGCAGGGTTCTTTTGGGGGGAGGGGATTCTGAAGGGGGGAACCAAACCAGGAAAAGGCAACGGGAAGGGGCTGGGGAGATGGGGGAGGGGCCATATGTATAAGGAGAGAGGACAAAAGCCTGCCCTCGATGGCAAGAGGGGCAGAAGGGTCACGGCAGACCTACTAAGAGACAGAGTAGGGCACACGGCAGCTGCCGCCTCACCTCTCGCCGGCGCCGGCAAATTTTCAACAAACAGGGAAGGG
>JAHBMJ010000800.1:7500-40464 GCA_018398765.1 Chromera velia | reverse complement strand
GCAGGGGCAACAAGAATAAATTTCGCTTTCCGGGCCATTCGCACGGAGTGCGTCAGACTGGTTGATGTTGGTTGACTGGCCGAGCGAGCCTCGCGCCGCCTGCGATGACACTTCATTGCGTGCGTCAATCAACGCCATCGAATAACGACAGGCCCATGCACTGTGACGGTTGCAGTCTCCGAGAAAGCCGGAGGATTGACATCATGGTTTGACTGGAAGCGCACATCAATTGTATGCAGCCTGTGGGTGGACTGTATGCCTGGTCGCGTTGTGAACAAATAGGGCTTATAGACAGAATGGAGAGACTTTCTCGGGTGGCGGGCCACGTGGGCTCCCGGTCGGAGACGGAGGAGGAGACGGCGAAGTCTCTGAACTCTTTGGCGCTAGACTTTTGCGGCCTGTCCCACGTCCTTACCGAAAGTGAGAGAGAGCTGTGCAAAGCTGTACGGTCTGTCGCTGAGTCGCTGAGAATGGAGCTGGAAGAGGCAGTGGAGACCACAGTGATGCCGCCAAGTGTCGTAAGGGAAATGCAAAAATTGGGGAGCAGGTGCGGAGGACTTCAGCTGAAGGGTTACGGTGGGTCTTCATCCACCCGTCTACTGAGCTCTCTCTTCCTCACAACTGTCTGGTCTATCGATTTCTTCCATCATAGACTCCCATGTCTATCAGACTGCCATCTGTCAACTACACGCCGAGAACGACCGTTTGTATACCTGTCCCTTCTGGCCTTTCCTTCCGCTTCTCCTTTGGTATCCTTTGCCGACTCGTCGACCATTGTTTATACATGTGGCTCGATCAACGCAGGGTGTGCGGGGCTGAGCACAACGGCCGCCCTGCTGGTGATCTTCGAGCTTGCACGGGTGGACCCCTCTCTGGCGACGCTCTATATGGTCTGTGCCTCTTGCTCTTCCGCTCTCTTTCTCTCTTTCTCTTTCTCTCTCTCTCTCTCTCTCTCTCTCTCTCTACGTGTGTGTGTGTGTGTGTGTGTGTGTGTGTGCATGAGTGCGTGTGTGTGTGAGCGTGTGAGCGTGTGTGTGTGCGTGCGTGTGAGCGTGTCTGCGTGCGTGCCGCTGCTGCTGCTGCTGCTGCTGCTGCTGCTCTCTCTCTCTCTCTCTCTCTCTCTCTCTCCCCCTCCCTCCCTCCACGCGCGCTGTGTGTGTGTGTGTGTGTAAGAGAGAGAAAGAGAGAGAGAGAGTATGCGTCCCTGCGTGCACTCATGTGTCTGAATCTCCGGTCCCAATCACTACCTACACACACTGCACTGCACTCCGACTGTCGCTGCCTCTGCCCCTGCCCCTTTCCTGCTGCAGGTTCACTGCGGCGTGTCGATGAAGGCGATTGCGGTGGGGGGGAGTGAGGAGCAGAAGGCAAAGTGGCTGCCTCGGATGGCAGCTCTGCAGTGCATCGGGGGATTCGCCCTGACGGAACCCGAGGCAGGCAGCGACGCCACGAGCCTGGGCAGTACAGGTCGGCCGCTGGGCTGCTGGGTGGAATGGTGTTGGGTCAGGGGGGCTGAGTGAATACTTCGCTCCTTCCTTCTATCTTTCCCCTTCCTTGTGTTGTCGCTTGCTTCGGCGTGTCGGTCCAGTGCGGCTTCTCTCTGTGCTGTTTTTCTGTGCTGATCTTTTGGTTCGGCGATGCGCACTTGTAATGGTTTCTCTTCCATCTTTTTGTTTTTTTGTGCCAGCACAAATTACCCATGGCCTTCGTGAAGCAATGGCAGAGAATGTAGTGCTGATTTATGTGCATCCAAGAAGAAAAGGGACGGCACGAAAGTACCAAGAAAGAAGGATGTGAACCGGCGTCCGTTCTCCACAAAGAATGTTTTTGCCTGTGGTCGTCTTGCTTTCTTGGATGCAAGCAGGTTGATAGCATTGAATCCGGTCATCGTCGGATTTTTTCACTAAATTTGCTTTGCATGCAGCTGTGGCAGTAGACGGAGGGTGGTTGCTGACTGGACGGAAACGGTGGATCGGCAACGTTGTCGGGGGGGGTCTGGTGGTCGTTTGGGCTCGGGTGGTTGAGAGGGAAGAGGAGAGGGGAAGGGAAGGGGGGGGTGGGAGGATTGGGGGGTTTGTGGTGGAGCATAATGGCAAGGAGGGGGAGCACAGAGGAAGGGGGGGAGGCACGTGGAGGGTGAAAAAAATTCTGGCAAAGGGGGCGCTCAGGGCAGTGCAGAATGCAGAGGTAAGCCCGTACAAGCATTGTGCAGTGCTCTCTTGCGTGTGCATTCGTCCGTTAGAGTTGGTGGCTCGAACAGGGGCTGGACGAACAGAGATGAAAGAGAGGGTGGATTGGAAGACGGACGGTTAGAGCAAGAAAAAAAGAACGAAAGGAAGCGAGGAATAAAAAAAAAACACACACGCGCGCACACACACACACACACACACACACACGCACGCGCGCGCGCACACACACACACACACACACACACACAGACAGAGACAGAGAGAGAGAGAGAGAGAGAGAGACGGAGAAAGAAAGGAAGACAGAAAGAATCAATGGATCAAAGGGAAGAATGTGTGTGTTCCCCTTGTGTGTGCACATGTCCCATTTGTTGCAGATTGAGTTTGATCGTTTCTTTGTGCCCGAGTGCAACCGTCTCGCTCTTTGCGACTCCTGGGAAGGTCAGCGACAGAATTCACGTGCACACACACAGAGACTGACCACCTTCCTGATTGCCTTCCCGTTGTTTCCGAATCGGATCTTCCGGGAAGGTCACAAAAGGGTCTTCGTGTACGCGCACATACAGAGAAGGGGGCGGGGGGGGAAGAGAGGAACTTGAATGGGAAGCGGGGAATAGGAGGCGGATGAGCCTGTTTCTCTCTGTCAGGATGAGGTGTGGCTTCAGTGCGTTGAAGCAGAAAGATACAAAGAAACGCACATCACCAATCGTCTGTCTAGAATGGAATTGAACCCATACGAAAAAGCGTGCAGTTGTATACTCACATGAACGCATGTTGTGCGTAAGAACAGAAGTTATTTGCCCCGTTTCCGAGAGCTCATTCATGCACATTCACATGGATGCATACGCATACATGCGCTTGGACAGTAGAAGTACACACACACATCTGTATTGTCTTTGTGTGTGTGGGTGTCTTTGTGTGTGTGGGTGCAGAAGGAATCCGACCGGTGCTTGAGAGCTCCCGTGTCACTGCGGCTGCCTTGGCGACGGGGGCCGCGGCAGGTCAGTTGTCTGCAGACGGTTCCCGCTGTTTGCCTTTCAGCGAACGTTCACAGGATGATCGCGTTGGCTGGCAGAAATTGGAGGAGACTAGAGAAATGCCCGCTCTGTGTCAGCGTCTGTTTGTATGTCTTTGTGAAGTGTTCGTGCAGTTCATGAGTGTGATTGTGTGTGTGTGTGTGTATTTGTGCCAATTACCGTTAAGGTGTGTGAGTGTTCACATTTGTTATCTGAACGTGCGTGTCGTCTGACCTTTGCAGGGGCCCTGGAAAGAGCCCTGGGTCACTGTCTGCGTCGGCGCCAGTTCCGCCGCCCCCTCGCTTCCTTCCAGCTGGTGCAGGAGCGTTTGGTCTCCTCCGCAGCCTCCGTTCAGGTGAGGGAAGTGATATGGGGTGGGGGGTCCACATGAAAGTGTTTTTTTAAATCTACGTGACGAACAGACTGCAGTACCTTGTTCAAACACGTGAAGGGTTGCTGTGTCTGACGAGCAGGCAAACAGGCGCTGAGCTATGAGACAAAAGCAAGCGAGGCTCTCTTACCGTGTCTGGCGTCCCTTCTGATTCACATGCAGGCTCATGTGAAGTGCCCGACACAACTGCCACCCTTCGGCCATCGTGCATGTACTCACCTTCTGACTGTCTGACCACATGTATATATGTATCCGTGCATGAATGCATGCATGCATGCAGGGACTCTTCTTGTCCTTACTGCATGCTGGTCGACTGATGGACAGACAGAATACCGAAAAGGTCAGGTGTTTTTCTGTACAGAAAAAACAGATGCACCGATGAGTCCATGTAGATCGATGTGCAGCGTCGTCTCTGGTTGTATGCATATGCCGTTGTGTTTTTCGAGTGCGGAGGAGTTTTTATTGTTTTTCATCGTTCGGTTATGGTGTCTTTCCTTTTCTACTGTTCTTTGTGGGCTAGCTCCAAGTTTCTGTTCCGTAATAGCCCGTAGAGCTCCTTTGAACTTTTTGCATGCGTATGTCTTTTCCTGATTCTGGTTTCATACGTCTCTTGTAGATGGCGACACTGCTTTTCATTGTGCTTTTCTCTTGGGTGTGATAATTCCACTCCTTTCTTTGGCCTTCCTGGTGGACTTCTCTGCCAGTCGAGGTGTAAGTTTTTCTGTGTCTGCGTGCGTCGGTCTGTCTCTGCTTGAGGCTTTTGTCCCCATGCGTACCTTCGTCTTCGTCATCTTGCAGGCTAGGGACAGGAGATATTAATTCATGGTTCGCATGACGAGACAGATAAATGAAAGTCACTTTGTTATCTGCGTGCAATGAGAGTTTGCAGAAGCCTGGAGAGCTGTTCTCAGCAGCACAGGGCAGCATGCTGAAAGCCCACTGTACTAAGGAGGCCAGAGAGGTGGCACGCAAGTGCAGGGAGTGCATGGGTGGCGACGGTGTGCTGTTGTCGGACAGCGGTGCCATGAGGTTCTTGGCGGACCTCGAGGCCGTGCACACGTACGAGGGGACTTATGATGTCAATATGCTCATTGCTGGCAAAGCCCTCACTGGCTGTAGTGCCTTCAAATGAGCAAAGTGAATAGACAAAATAACATGCCAAAGTTACACTGCTTGAACTTGCCGTGACGCTAGCAGCATGACTGGACTTGAATTCCATGAATTAAGGTCTAGATTAATTGAATTATATGTTTTGGCCAGACATCGGGGATTTTATTATAGCTTGGCAACCTCTAGGGCGACCTCAGGCTTTGCTGAAATTAATGCGAGGAGCTTTGATCAACCCTAGGATCGAGTCCGATCGACTATAAAATGTGCTTACTAGAATTGAACAACGATGTACATGTAAAATTATCAGTTATTCAGAACTTATTCAATTTATTCTCAGTCACATACTACTAAAGGTTAACCGTTAAGCCAGAATTCAATAGAAATGATACGACTTTTTATCTCTAAAACTATGAACTGCATCTAAAATAAGCTAGACTAAGAGTAATTATAGATTAGAATAATTAGTAAATCAAGTTACATACAATTACTTAAATTTCGTTCAATTTACTTCAAAGTACAGCTAAAAGTACAACTTTAAATTAAAATACTTTATAAAATATACATTAATTGGTTTAAAACTGGTTTAAAATGGCGATGACAGTGATGTGAGCGATTACGTCTGCAGCACGGTCTGCTTCCGAGTTTATATTAAAGTCTGAATAATTAAATATTGTAGATTTTGCTACTGCAAGGCCCTCTATCTGTTTTTCTACCTGTTTAACTAGCTGTTTAATAACCGATTGATCATTGATGCCTCGATCTTAGTAGGCTCTTATACTGCTGTTTGTTCTTCAAAGCGTAACGCAAATCTTCGCCTTACCCCTGCGCTGCCTGCTCCCTGTCCGTGAGCACGCTCCTGCAAGACCCCTTTGAGAGTCTGTCTGTTCGACCCAATCACGCACTCAGCTACGCCCCTGAGTCCTGCCCTCCTCACTAGCTCCAACAAAAGCAGAGGAGCCAAGAGGGGCAAGAAGTACGCGTCGTGAGCCGCATAGAGCAGCATGGGGGGGGGGAGCGGCCTGACTCTCCAGTCAGCTCTCTGGAACGCTTTGGGCAAGGGAATGCGGAAGAAGAAGCGCACAAGCGCAGAGAGAGAATCTCCCGGTGGTAGCACAAAGGCGTCTCTCTCTGTCTCTTCCTCCTTTCTAGACGTGACTGAAAGCACAGATGCAAGAGGAGACGGAAGTGCTGCCTCGACAGAGGATGCCACACGACTGCTCGGATCGCTTCCTTTCTCTCCCAACCCCCCTCTTTTTTTGGCATTCTGGAAAGCGACGTTTTTTGCCGTCTCCTCTCTGAGCAGCTGGGCTGCTCTGTAGGTGTCAAACAAATTGCACACCTGCAAGTCGAAGTCTGTCTGCAGCCACTGGAGGTCACTCGCAGCGCCGTGGAAGATCTTCAACACCTGCAGGTTGAGTCATCCATCGCGTGGGGTTGCAGACATACAGACGTTCAAAGTGGAAGGATCGAACAAAAATGGACAAAAACACAAACCAGCTAAGAAACCATGCAAGCAACCCAAGACAAGTGAACCTTTTGAAACAAAACATGTCGACACACAAACCGACAAACTGACATTCGGGTTGTTCATCACCGGCTGCAGAAGCGAATGAACGCTCCCGCCTCCACTCCCTTCCGCCCGTCCCTCCGCGAAGTCCTGTGCCCGAATTCTCATCACATCCACCACTGCAGTCCTGGACAGAGATGATAACTGCACCAGACACACATACCCGTCTGCCCCCGCACCCCTCCCCGCCCCAGTGCCGAGAGAGAAGTACTCCACGTCAACCCCCAACAGGGCTGGGGTTCCGCTTTCAAAGTCGGCCTCAAATTGACCCACAAGCTCAGACAGACCCTCTTGTTTGTCGACGAATTTCACGTCTTCCTTCTGAAGCATCCTCCTCACAGACGGTGCCTTCAGACTTGATGCAACCTCCTGTGCTAAACGAGAAAGAGACACAGAAACAGAAGTTTCTCCCGTCTCTTCCTTTCCTGTCCCCCCAACAGACAGAGACTCTCCTGGGGAGGCAGATAGACGATTCAACTCTCCGATCGCGTCTGCTCCCGGGAAGCTCTCGTTCCTGCTTGAAGAAGCCCCCCTGTCTCTCTCTTGAAAGAAAGCAGAAAGAGGCGACAATCCGACCATCAATCTGGATTCTTCCACGGCTGCAGAAATCAAAGAGACGCCTCTCCTGCCTCCTTCCCCTTCGTCCTCTTTCCGCGCTCTGTCTGGACGCTCTGTTTGTTGACCCCCGCCCTCTGACAGAAAAGGCCGCGAAGGCGGCGCTCCAGGAGGGACGCTTGAAGAGGAGGGCACACCAGAGGGGAAAGAAGAGACGGCGTCTCGGGCCTCCTGCACCCACTCCTCGATGAGCACTCTGGAGGGGTGCGGGGACACTGCACACACACCGAAACACGCGCACACAGATTCTCTGTGTGTATGAGAGAGAGCGCGAACGGAGACAGAAGAGAGAGAAGAAGAGGGCGGACCAAAAGATGAAGGACGAAACATGAAGAGAGGGTTCATATACGTGCGAAATACGGAGGCCGCATATTCCGTAGCGTGCTTCGTTTCGTCTCGCTACTTCACTTGTGCACTAATTTGCACACACGTCTGTGCTCCCTTCTGGCAACCTTTGAGATAAATAAATGCCCCATAGCAATCTTCCTGGTCCAACAGTGAGAGAGAAAAAAAGAGAAAGGAAAGACCACCCACCGATGGGGCCCTCCACAGGCACACACTCCAGACGGGGGATGTGGAAGGGAAGCACAGGCCCCAGAGGAGAAGAGGATGTCTGAGTCCCTCCATTCCCCCTTATCTCCCTATCCAGAGAGGACGAGAGAAACAAAAAGGCATCAGAGTGGCCGTGACGGAGAGCGGTCTGCGTCGAACAACAACAAAACAAGAAAGGAATCAATGCAAATGGGTGGGTGCCTTCTAAATGGATCGTCCACATGCATGTATGCCGGGAGCAAGTCTGGCCACCTTTTTTCGTATCGATACAAAGGAGCGGGCTACAGTCCTTGGCAGAGTGCGTGGCTCATTCTCTTGTAGGTGTTTTTTTTTCATTCCTTTTCTCTCTGCTCCCCGGCCGTACTGCACCCCGACAGTCCACACGGCAAGTGGGGGCATTCGCATCTATCTGAGATTGCGTCTAGCAAGGCAGTCTTAGATACTGACACCAATTCAAAACACCTGATCAAAAACTCACACCCCAACTGCGTGACTATACCCAAAACGCTCTCCACACACACACACACACACACAGAGACGCACACGCGCGCGCGCGCGCGCACACACACACACACACACACACACACACGCACAATGACGAAAAAAGGAAAAAACCCACTGACATGCGATGCTTGTTCGATTTCTTCCCTTCCAAAGACAAATGACCCTTCTTCCACACCCTCTGTCTTCTTCTCTATGCCCCATGCAGACAGGGGCCCCGGCCCAGGCCCCGACTTTGGGGGCCCGCACGCAGAGGTCATCAGAGCCTCCAGACTCTCCACGTTCCCGCTCATCGACGCGGCCTCCTGCAGGGAGACGCAATTTATGTGCATTGCAGTATGTACGTACAGAATGATGCATCCATGTACATGTATGGATGTATGTACTCGTGTGTGCATGAATGCGTGTGCGCGTGTGAGGAGGGGGGAGAGCGCGCGATACACGTGGAGGCAGCCCCATGAGAAGCTCAGCTTGATTGTGGAACAACCTGAACAGATTGCTTCATCACACAACACCCGCAGGGACGGGGCGAGCAGGGGACGAACAGACGACAACGACGAAAGGCCAAAACAACAAAAGCAAAGAGGAAAGGAAATTTGAACCAGAGCTGCCTCAAGCTGTTCCTTCTTCTAATCACATTCCGTCCCTAGCCTCATTATTCTAACCGACCAAAGCTGACACCCCAGACGAGCAACCCCTTTTCGGACTCCATCCCTTCTCCAACAGCAGCCTCACGCACTCACTGTGTCCCTGTGAGAATCCTCCCCTAGACGCCCCTACCCCCCCAAGCGCAAAAGCAGAGGCCCCAGCTCCAAACAAATCAGACCCCCACCCCAGGCAGGATGCTACGAGGGGGTCGTCAGGAGGTTCACCCCTGACAGCATCCCCCGTCTCAAAAGATGATGTCGACAGGTGATGGAGGACATCAGGGGTGATTCCTTCCAGCAACGCCGCGAGGGTATTTGTCCATCCATGCGCCGACGCAAGCAAGAGTGCCGGCCTGAGAAGCTCCGCAGCCGCTGATGCTGCGGCATCCTTGTCAGCTGTCGAACTCTCGCTCGACGCTGCGAGAGACGAGAGAGACAGGGAAGAAGCCAGAAAGGTCAAGTGAGCCTCCGCGGATTCGGACGACATGTCCCCTTCCCGCATTTCCTCCAGAAGGCTTTGCGTCTTCTCTTCCTTCTTTTCAGTCTCCTGCTGTGTGTTCTGTGGGTTCTCCTTCGTCCCACAACCGTGTGTATCTGGGTCTGAGTCGGATCCCACCTGGTCCCGTTCTGTTCGTTTGTTTTTGCTCTGCTTCCGCTTGCCTTTGCCCCCTTTGAATCCCCCTCTGTTCACTGTCGCCTGAAGCTTGGCCATTCCCCTCAATTTTTGGGGTCTCTCTGGGCCCTTCAGCCGTCTCTCTGCCACAAAGGCAGAGGAGAAAGAGGCAAAGGAAGAAGAGTCAAGGAGAGGGGCAGCCGCAACTGCAGTCTCCATGAGACATCTGCAGAGAGACAGACATCCTGCATCTGTTTTTCGTAATTATGTGATCTCATGATGTTGAGACTAATTCGCGTTGCTTGAAAAGGGGACACACGGATTCTTGGAGCAGCGAAGACAAAAGAGATGTGGTCACACTGGAAAAACTGCAGGACGAAGAGTCAAATCAAAAGGAAAGAAGGGCGTCGGAGTCATGCATGGTGCTGCACTGTCGAGGAAGGAAAAGAAAAAACAGCAAGGAAGGAAAAGAAAAAACAGCGAGGAAGGAAAAGAAAAAACAGCAAGGAAGGAAAAGAAAAAACAGCAAGGAAGGAAAAGAAAAAACAGCAAGGAAGGAAAAGAAAAAACAGCAAGGAAGGAAAAGAAAAAACGGCAAGGAAGGAAAAGAAAAAACAGTAAGGAAGGAAAAGAAAAAACAGCGAGGAAGGAAAAGAAAAAACAGCAAGGAAGGAAAAGAAAAAACAGCAAGGAAGGAAAAGAAAAAACAGCAAGGAAGGAAAAGAAAAAACAGCAAGGAAGGAAAAGAAAAAACAGCAAGGAAGGAAAAGAAATCAAGCGCGAATTCGAAGAAGATCAGCCAGCTAGTCGCTCAGATGGTCACGCGAAGAGAAGAGAAGAGAAAAAATGGGAAGAATCTACAGATGGGGGTACCAGCGTCTGAAGGCATGCTCTCGGGAAGAAAAGAGGAGACTCAACCGAAGTCTTCGTGAATCGATCAGCTCGACCCCAATAGTCAATTCCGGAATACAAGAAATATCTTCTTTACTTACGAAAAAATAAAAAACGCGGGCGACTCACTCTTAGACCTACCGTCTCGACACCTGCGCGCGCTGCGTGACCAGGAGACGCTGGCACGCGGCTACGTGTGCTTTGAGTGGCCCCGGAAAGTGAAGTCCCCCCTCCTCCCTGAGAAGCCTTTGGAACGTCTTGGAGAGAACTAGCGTCTCCCGTCTCCTCTCTCTTTCCCGTCTCGTCTCCCTTTTACGCCGTCTCCGATCACGCCCTCCCTTTCCCTGCACAAGGCCAACCCCTCCCTCACCGTCTCCGTCTCCTTCACCAGTATCCGAGACACACCCACCAGCAGACAGACTTCCCTCCGAGGCATCAGAGCTCTCTTGTAACACATGCCCCCCTGCGTACACAAACGGACGCAGATACACCGGCAATTCCTCGTCCGCATCCGTCACCCCATCCGCAGTCCCCCCAGGCAGACCGCACCCCCCCCTCCGAATGGAGAAGTACATTTGGAGGTCTGTCGGCTTCATCGTGCCGTCTCCTCCGCCTGCCAGGGCGATCTGGTCAGGGCTGAAGGGGGGCCAGGGGACGTTTGGGTTAAGTTGTTTGCTGAAGGGCAGACTGAGGGGGCAGAGGAGTGAAGTCTCAAGAGGAGTGCGTGAGAGGAGATGGGAAGGTCGGTCCTTCCATCGGGGAAGCATGTTCACGCACTCTGAGAGGGGACGTCTAACTGCATCGACCAGACGCGAGTCTCGCGTTTTGGTCTCTCTGTCACAAGAGAGAGAAGCAGAAGAGGAGGCGTTGTCGAGAACCTCAAATAGACACACGGCCTGACCATCCAGAGCGGCAACGTGAAGAAGGCCTCCTATCTCCTTCGCTTCTGTTTCATGTTGCAAAGCGTCTCGCGTTCTTTCTTCGTCTTTGGCGTTCTCTTCCCTCCCCCCACCCATCTCTTTCGAGTGCCCGTGTCGGAGGAGAGCTCCCAGAATCTCCGCGTTCCCCCCCTTCACAGCATAAGCAGCTGCCGTCCTGCCCTCGCCGTCGTCCAACGATGGGTCGGCGCCCCTCTCAAGAAGAAGCTGAATGCAGTCGAGGTAACCTCTGTAGGCTGCACGCACGCATCGGGCAAGCCAATGTTGCGTGGGCACGGAAGTGCGTTTGCAGATCTGATGCCTCTCTCTTAGTGTCTCTCTCTCTCTCTGTCACCGTCTGACTCTCTGTCTCTATCTCCCTGTCTCTCTGTCTTTCTGTCTGCCTGACTCTCTCTCTCTCTCTGTGTGTGTGTGTGTGTCCCCGTGTACGTGTACGTAAGCGCATACATTCTTTTTTGACGGCTTGATTATCACGGAAAGTTTCTCGAAAAGCCAGTGCGCACATACACAACCTATCCCAGTGCATATGCATTCTGACCTGCGCACATGAGTGGCGTGAAGTTGCTCCTCAACGCGCGGGTCTCCACGTCTGCCCCTGCCTCGAGCAGGAGACGCAGACACTCCACGGCGTTGGTGGAGGCAGCCACATGGAGGGGGGTGGCGCCGTCGTTATCGTGGACGTTCATCAACTTTCTGCCTGCATGCAACCAATTGCAGCATCCTTGCGTGTCGTTGTGACTTCACGAAAAAAGGGTCCTGCATGAATCTGTGTCCTGCAAACAACCTATGAGCTCTACCAATTTTTATGCTACAAGACACTAAGAAAGCGTCTGCGGTTACACGGTTGTTGAGGTTTGGGAGAGGAAAAACTAAACCTGGGGCAAAGCTTTCAACACGTGCGTTACACACACACACACACACACACACACACACACACACAAAGGGAGACAGAGAGAGAGAAAGGCAGAGAGAGGGAGAGGGAGAGGGACAGGGAGAGGGAGAGAAAGACAGACAGAGCGACTGTGCTTACCCTCAGGATGTGCCAGGATCAGGGCGGCGCATTCCGGTGAGTCCCTTGCCTCTTTCCCTCCCACAAACTTCTTTCCCCTTCTCCCCCCCGACTCTCCCCACACCGCTGTATGCAGGCAGGTCCTTCCCTTCCCATCGACCACATTCAAATCCGCTCCATAGTCCACCAGAAGTTTGAGGATCTCTGGGAGGTCGGTCCATGCCGCTTTGGACACAGGACTTCTCCCGAGGACTGAGGAACAATTCACATCTGCCTTTCTGTCAAGCAACCACCTGCATGCGTCGGGCTGCGCGGCACAGGCGGCCCAGTAGAGCGGGGTCCGACCCTGGTGATCTGCCGCGTCAATGGGCAGACCGTTCGCACGGAGATATTCCAAACATGACTGACAACCCGCAAAGGCCGCGTAGAAAAGAGCCGTCATGTCCTCTCCATCTTTCGCATACAGATCCACGCCGATTTGCTTCAGAAGAGACATCATGCGAACTCCACGACAACTTTCCTTGCCTTTTTCTGCAGCTCCGTTCTTTCTATCGCCCTCTCTATCTTCCTCTTCATGCCCTCCTCTTTGCTCCTCAGGTCCTGCAGTTTCTTCATTCTCTGCGTCTCCCGACTCATTTGCCGAGATTCCGGCCATGCTCTTCATGCTGCAGTGGCAGTGAGTGAAGAAATACAAAGAAAGATGAGCTTCTTCGTCTGATTCACGTTCCTCGTGGAGAAAGCATGAATCGAACAGACAGGTTGTAGCATTGCATGGTGGTTGAAGAAAAGAAACATAAAGGGACGAAACGACCGACAGCTGATGGGTAAGCAGAACGTCACAAACCGATCCACAATCAAGCGGGCGACCTACCGAGCATCCGGTTTCTCACACAGAGACGCCGCCATATGGACCAACCCGATCGCGTTGGCATGTCTGTGGTCTCTCCACCCGTTCATTCTCTTCACCAACAATTCCTCGTTTCTTCCAACAACAACAG
Organism: Chromera velia; assembly: GCA_018398765.1. NCBI lineage: Eukaryota > Chromeraceae > Chromera > Chromera velia. The sequence goes on along the minus strand of JAHBMJ010000800.1, from coordinate 27,430 downwards.
ACTCCGCAGATCTTGAGGAAACACATGTAGCGTTACTTTTGACTTCACTGCGACTGCTTGTTCCCTTCCCTCCCCCCTCTCCCTGTGTTTTCCCAGTGTCTTGTGCTTCTTCTGCCATTTCGGTTTCTGCTTTTTGCCTGTCTCTCCTTCGTTCCTCCTGCAACGAGAATGATAAACCGAAGTTGACCAAAAAGCAGCCAGAGAGAGCAAAACAAAGAGGGACGCCCAACAAAGGTGGAGCAGGTGTCAAAGATACTTCCTAAGTGGGGACAGGCAGCCAGATGAAGAGTTTCAGAGAGCTCAAGGAGATCCGGAGAGCTAGTCGAATTATGGCAGATGAAGAGAAGAAGAGACGGTCTTTTGTCTCTCGATCACTTTCACACACAAATACACAACGGGAGAGGGGGAAGGGAAGAGACAGACAAAAAAGAATACGTCTTCCCGCACAGAATACAGAAGACAAAGAGACAAAGAAGAAGCACAGCCAGTTCCCTCAAACTCGCACTGACATACCTCCACTACGCTCTTAACGCCTGCTTCGTCTCCCTGCTTCACTGCTTCCACAAGAGTTTCCCCGACCACGACGCTCAAACGATCAACTGGACGAACCTCCCGGGACCTGTTCCCTCCTCCCCCCCCTCCCCCCCTTCCCTTCCATGACTTTTCTGCTGAAAATGCCCCCCTGGAAGGACGCAATGTTCGAAGGAATTTCCTCAGAGACTCTACTCGCTCCTCCAACAACTCTGCCCCTTTTTGTAGATCCATGTCCCCCCTTGGACCTCTTGACAAAAGAAAATCACGAATGGCTTCATCAACCCCCCCTTTCTGGACACCCAAAAAGGAACCTGGGGGAGACGGAATTTCGGGGGGCGTCACGGAGACGGCAAACGAACTCTTCGACGAAGTGCTAGACTTTTTCAGAGAGAACCCACTCACACCTTTTTTCTCCGTCTGTTTTTCCCCGGCTCCAAGCAAAGAAGAGAAAAGGGACGAAAGTTCCAGGCCGCCCGCGTGCAAAGAGGTCGCCCTCTGCAGACGCAATGGCAGAACATAAAAAGGAGAAGAAGAAGGTAGAAAGAAACCATATGTGCCACCTCGTTTCCTTTCCCTTCTATGTATCAGTCTGTCAGTCAGCAAGTCAGTTGCTCTGTCTCTCTGTTTGTCTTTCTGCACCCCTGTTGGTGAAATTCCGAGCTCTTCACTGACTGCCCCACGTCACTTTCTGTCGAGGCAACATCAGCACACACACACACACACACACACACACACACACAGAGAGAGAGAGAGAGAGAGAGAGAGAGGCCCCCGTTGCCTGTCTCTGTTCTTCCCCCAATCCTTCCCCCAATCGATCTATCGACCTTCCTGTGAGAGTTCTGTCTGCCCACACTCATGCAGGACAGAGAGACCAATTAGAAATAATTAAAGAACGGAACAAAGAGAGAGCAAAGAACCAACCCACTTGAAAGACAGGCGTCCGGATGACCTGGTCGAACCACAGGCTCAGCTGTCCGGGGGGCACCTTACTGTTCCGCACGGCTGCCCAGTTGGAGGACCCGGACAGCACACTACATGCGCTCATACGCATACCAACATACATACATGCATACACACAGCTGCCCGGTGGGAAGACATAGACAGCATACTGCATCCGTCTGTGAATGGGCACTGCGAGATTGACACAAGTGTGTGTCGGAAAACGAAAAGAGACATTAGAACACTGCCTGCTTGTTTGTCTGACAGTCTCTTCGGGGGAACAAGAGTAGTGCTCTTGAGTGCAACATAGGATTGTCGCACACAGCGTAGTCGCACACGAGCGCACGCACATTCACGCCTACACACAGACACACACACACACACACACACAGAGAGAGAGAGAGAGAGAGAGAGAGAGAGAGAGTGAGAGAGAGAGTGAGAGGGAGAGAGAGAGAGAGGGAGGCAGAGTGGCAGAGAGACAGACAAGCAGACACACAGATAGAGTCACGTTCACAGACACAACAACACAAACAAACACCCATGAGCACACACACATGCACGCCTACCAAGCAAGCAAAAGGTCTGCAAAGCTCGGAATCTCCTTCCCCTCTCCGTCCTCGGCTCCTCCACGCATTCTCTCTCTCGTGCTCGTGCCATCCGCGGAACCGTTTCTTTCTCCGCCCCCCCCGTGACTGGAAAACCGAATTCCGGGCGCAAATCGGGGCTGCGACCGTCGCCTTCCATCACCCTCTCTCTCACTTCCGCTCTCGTCAGCTCTCCCGTGAACCCCGATTTCCCCCCCCTGTGTTCCGGAGACGGCCTCTTCGTTTTTTGGTGTGCGGCTTGCTCTGGCAGTTCTGTCTCCCGAGCGCAGATGTTTGTTCATGGCACGGATGAAATCCTTCTGTGCATCCGAATTATCCGGCGCTGCGTGAAGCTGACCAGCCACTCGAAGCCACTGGAAGAGCTCACTGTCTGGAGTAGCGTTCCCTGCTTTGCCGAAGATGAATTGCTCAGCGAGGATCACGGAGACGGCAAAGGGGTCAGTAAAGAGACAGCAATCTCCGTAGAACTGAGGGGGGGTGGGGGAATCTGAAGGCAGGATGTCTAGAACTGCAAGGGAAGAAATTTCGCTTTTCGGGGCCAGAAGAGCGACAGTTGAGGGTGTCGGGAGAAGTTCCGGTTCAACTAGACAAAGGAGACGGCAAACTTCTTGACTGGGAAGTTCGCTTTCACCGGCCGTCTCGCCAGTCCTGCCTCTGTTTACTTGAAAGGGTACCCCTGGTGAGCCTCTCTCTGTGAATATTGTGGACAGCAGTAGGGCAACCGAGCGGTCGACAGGTCCCTTGGGCAGCAGCAGCAAGAAGGCGTTCTTGAGGTTCATGTTCGCTTCCATTGAGTCACCTGAGCAAGAGTCCAAACCTCGAGACAGGAGGAGTGAAAGCCGAACTTGATGTCCCGTGGGTCTCTCGTCTCACTGACTCCAGTGCTGTCTTTGCCTCGGTAAGCGCTCGCTCGGAAGGCTACTCGCTTCTGCAGAACCTGCCAAAGATTCTTGCGATTGCACAAACGAATAGTACAGTGGTGCCTTCGTTATGTGGAGGAGACGGCTGGAATACCACCCCCGTTCAGTCTCACAACGAACTCCTTATCCTTATTCTCAGGCAGTTTTAGGTCAGTGTGTACGCAACTCGCGTGTCAGAGAGTCAGTGGGACCTGGAACGGAAAAGGGTCATGTGCGCATTGCCTCTCCAGCGCGCAACCTATGATCCAAAGATCGAGACGTCATACAAACAAAGGAACCGAAAGACGAAAACATGGATTTTTATGTTGTGGATGAAAAGCTACTGGCAGGACAACCGAGCTGATGCGGAGACACAGCTAGGTACACGAGGATCGATTGCATTGTGAACAGAAGACTCGAAACCTTTTGACCTGCACCCTGAAAGGCTCAGTTCTGACTCACTGATCAAGGCTCTGTGACGCACGCACTCGTCGCACTGTGTCTCGAAGTGCTTGTGGGGCACTCAACTAAAAATCCCGAACCCACGTACGCGACAGGCCAAAATAAACCAAAATAGTAAGTGCGAGTGGCCCGCAAAAGAAAAAACATTTACGGATTGCCCACGAAATTGGCACGAATAAAAAAAGTGTGCCTTCCAAGCATTTCCAAGCTGTGACTTTCCGGGGCCACCGAGCCATTAATTTTGTCCTGCACCCATGAAATCCCATGCATGCATGAAAACGTTTTCTGCGAACAAAAACATTCCCACAACAAAGCAAACCCCTCCTTCGCCCAATTTCGCCCATCCTTCGCCCCTCTTCTAGAACCCTTCCTTCAACAACTTTCGCTTACACATCAACACAGCTGCAAAGCTTCTTCTGTTTGAGCACTCTTTTGGTCCCTTTTTGGGTGAAAGCTTATTGATCACTCCTCGTGACCAAACTCTTTTGTGCTTCCAGCTTAATTACCACTCCTACTTCTCTGTTGATTGAAAATGTCCGGCGAAGGTCCCGCGATCGGTATTGATCTTGGAACCACCTACTCCTGTGTCGGTGTCTGGAAGAACGACACTGTGGAGATCATTGCAAATGACCAGGGAAACCGAACCACTCCCTCTTATGTCGCCTTTACTGATACTGAGCGTCTCATCGGAGACGCTGCGAAGAACCAGGTGGCGAGAAACCCCGAGAACACGGTCTTCGATGCCAAGAGACTCATCGGGCGTCACTTCTCTGAGTCCGCTGTGCAGTCTGACATGAAGCACTGGTCAGTTCTCATCCTTTGCTGATCTGGTCTTTCGATCTCTGCAAAGGTCTTGTTTGTCAACTCCTTGAAGTGTTGAACTTTTTTGTGTTGATCAAGGCTCCGTTCCTCTCTTCTTACTCGTTTCCCTCTTGCGACCCCCGCCCACTTTCTTCTGCTGCCGTCCGAACGACTTGTCTGTGCTGACTTCCTCTAATGTTTTTTCTGATCACTTCCATGGCACTGGATTGATCTGCTGTAACTCACACCTCGTCTCCCGCTTCGCTTCTCTTTTGCAGGCCCTTCAAGGTCGTTGCTGGCAAGGGCGACAAGCCTCAGATCGTTGTCAACTATCAGAATGAGTCAAAGACCTTCCACCCTGAGGAGATCTCCGCCATGGTCCTCACCAAGATGAAGGAGATCGCCGACGACTATCTCGGCAGAAAGGTCAAGAACGCAGTGGTTACTGTCCCTGCCTATTTCAACGACAGTCAGAGACAGGCCACCAAGGACGCAGGGGCCATTGCTGGCCTCAACGTCATGAGAATCATCAACGAGCCCACTGCCGCTGCCATTGCATACGGGCTTGACAAGAAGGGGCAGGGTGAGAGAAACGTCCTCATTTTCGATCTGGGTGGCGGTACCTTCGATGTGTCTCTTCTGACCATTGAGGATGGCATCTTTGAGGTCAAGGCCACCGCAGGAGACACCCATCTGGGAGGTGAGGATTTCGACAACCGTCTTGTCGATTTCTGCATCCAGGACTTCAAGAGAAAGAACAGAGGCAAGGACCTGTCTGGAAACAACAGGGCCCTCCGCCGTCTGCGCACTCAGTGCGAGCGTGCCAAGCGCTCTCTGTCCTCCTCTGCCCAGGCCACCATTGAGATCGATTCCCTCTTCGATGGCATTGACTACTCCGTTACCATCTCCCGTGCTCGTTTCGAGGAGATGTGCATGGACTACTTCAGAAACACCCTCGCCCCCGTCGAGAAGGTCCTGAAGGACTCCGGCATTGACAAGCGCTCCGTGCACGAGGTTGTCCTTGTCGGTGGATCCACGCGTATCCCCAAGATCCAGGCCCTCATCACTGAGTTCTTCAACGGCAAGGAGCCCTGCAAGTCCATCAACCCCGATGAGGCTGTTGCCTACGGTGCCGCCGTGCAGGCCGCCATCTTGTCGGGTGAGACCTCTTCCCAGGTGCAGGACTTGCTGCTGCTCGATGTCACCCCCCTCTCCCTCGGTCTCGAGACCGCCGGTGGGGTTATGACCAAGCTCATTGAGAGGAACACCACCATTCCCACCAAGAAGTCCCAGACGTTCACCACCTACGCCGACAACCAGCCTGGTGTGCTGATCCAGGTGTATGAGGGTGAGCGTGCCATGACCAAGGACAACAACCTCCTCGGCAAGTTCCACCTTGACGGCATCCCCCCTGCCCCCCGTGGTGTTCCTCAGATCGAGGTCACCTTCGACATTGACGCCAACGGTATCATGAACGTGACTGCCGTTGAGAAGTCCACCAACAAATCGAACACCATCACCATCACCAACGACAAAGGCCGTCTCTCTCAGGCCGAGATCGACCGTATGGTCTCAGAGGCCGAGAAGTACGCCGCTGAGGATTCTCAGAACAAGGCCCGCGTTGAGGCCAAGAACGGCCTTGAGAACTACTGCTACAGCATGCGCAACACCATGAACGAGGAGAAGATCAAGGAGAAGATCGAGGCCTCTGACAAGGAGACGATTGAGAAGGCAGTCGACGAGGCTCTCCAGTGGTTGGACAGAAACCAGCTGGCAGAGAAGGAGGAATTCGAGGCCAAGCAGAAGGAGTTGGAGGGGGTGTGCAACCCTGTGATGATGAAGGTGTACCAGGCTGCCGGGGCAGGGGGTGCCGGTGGAATGCCTGGAGGTGAGGGGATGCCTGACTTCGGTGGCATGGGAGGTGCCGGCGCCCCCCCTGCGCCCGGTGCAGGTGGCCCCACCGTTGAGGAGGTCGACTAAGCAGGTCGAATTCCTTGACGGTTTCTCCCCTCGTCTTTTCAGAGGGTGGAGAGGGGAGTGGGATAGTGGGGAGAAGAGGTTACCTCACGCAGAGGATACCTTTCCGTTCCGTTGTCTGTCTGTTATTGAAAGAAAGTGGGAGGGGAGAGGTGGGGTTTTGACGTGGCGCTTCCTTTTCTTTTTGTGCGTCGTCAGGTCTTCGGGCTGCTTGCATGCCGTCCGTGTGTAGAGAGTTTTCTGGGAGGTATTCCATCTCTATGCATGTTCCCTCTCTTGCAGGGTTTCTCCGTTTCACTTACAGTTTGTTTTCGGCTTCTGTTTCCTTCAGAAGGATCCTTTGCCTGGTTGTGTCGGAGTCACTTTTCAGCTTTAATACATCATTGCCTTAAACAGAAACATGCGTGCTTCAACTTCACTGTGTAATGCGTGCGATTGACAGTTGCACACAACACCTCATCAAACGTCACTTCTTCTGGACAGAGGATTTGCCACGATTTGTAAATATGTGCGTCGGCGGCGTCGATCGTTGTCTAAGCCTGTCTCGTTGGGACTTCGATCTCGAACCAAAAAACCAGAAGCATGAGATCAAACACATACAGACGAACTATGATACTGGCCTAGATCTAGGACTTACATATTAACATTACTTGTATGTTGATTGATTCAAAATTTAATTGATTGATCACTGATTGGTTTAATATGAATAGTGATTAGTGATAGAGCGTGATAAATGTTCAAATATATAACTTATATGTTGATTGATTCAAAATTTAATTGATTGATCACTGATTGGTTTAATATGAATAGAGTGTGATAAATGTTCATCGTCCGATGTATATCATCTTATAAAGTTATATAAACTATTTTATAATATTCAATTCATAAGCTAGGTCATAAGTGACAATACTATCACTAGTACTATCATAACTGTCACCTAGACTCTCACAATATTTATAAATCTGAACATACAAATCTTTTAAATTTGAAAACATGAACATTGAACGATAATGATTATGGCATATATAACATTGATTGATTGATTGACATAGCATAGCAAAACATGACATTGATGTTCCGAGTTAATAATTTATGTGAATGTATCTAAGCTAATCTAAGCTTAATATACGAAATGCAGTATCGATTACAGTATGAGCACTGCGATAAGCTCCGTGCTCAATGGAGCTGATGCTAAGGGTGGTTTCGATATACATTTTTATATTATATCATATGGACTGAGTGATATAAATATATAATATAACCAAATCATTATCTATGGATGATTGTGAAAAGTCACGAGTGCTAGCACGAGTGTCTTCATCTAGGATAATCACAGTGGGATTCTGACTAGGAATCACTATCATGATGATCGTCTAGTTCTTTCAGCAGTCTTCTTTGTTCTGAATCTCTTGAATAACTCTTCTATGCGATGCACCTGGCATTGCACCATATTGCACCCATACTCCTATTAAAGCTGTATTCAGTGGAGTGGTTACTGTAACTGTGAAGCACACGGCCGGTGCGGAGAAAGCTAGCTAACTTGAAGCATATAGGTTCACGTTTTAATTCTATAGTATGAAAGTATATGAAGTTAACTTATATTATATACTTATATTATATCTTCAAACTTGAGAAAATATCATATATATTGAAACCACGCCTAGCTAGAGCTAATGCCTAGATAGGCTAGTGGGACCTGGTTAGGCAAGGTTGGAGTTGAATAGAGTTGAAAGCGAGTATTTCTAGAAGTGTTTAAGCTTGTAATATGTCTATGCGCATTACGGGGTGAAAACTAACATGTTGTAAGTAAACGACCGCAAGGAATAGTAAGGAATAACTATTTTTAAAGTGTGTTAGAACATATTAAAACAACTTAATTGGCCTTGAAGTACTTTAAAGCTGTACTAAGCTGCACAGTATTAAAGGAAGAGAGAGAGAGAGAGAGAGAGAGAGAGAGAAAAAGAGAGAAAGGGAGAGAAAGGGAGAGAAAAAAGGGAAAAACGAGAGAAACGCTGAGCAACGGAGAGAGTAGTTCGAAGGAGCAGAGATCGAGAGGAAGAGAGAAATGCAGAGAGGAAAGAGAACAGGGCATGTCTTCGCGTGAGTCTCTCTTGCTCACTCTTCTTTTTTAGACTAATGAACAGAACGAAGTTAAATCCGAACTACGTCGGCGCGCAATGCGCGCCCATATTTGCATGCATGCGTGCATATGCATGATCGTGGACACCGCGTGAGTGAATCATATATATATTAATACGTACATGCATGCATACCGGCCAGCATCGACCGACTTCGATCATGCATCCCGATCGAGAGAGGATGCACATTCACCCAACGAGAGAGGCTGCACATTCACTGAAAAGGCTTTCTGACGTCCCTCGCACTCTTCGTAGCAATAACATAGGAATATTTGGCGGACTGCCACTCGTACAGCTTCTCTGACAACCGAATTGCGCACCGCTTCCAGCAGATCTGTTCTCCACACTAACTGTCAGATCGGCGCCTCCAGAGAGACCTAGCTGCCAAGCATGTCAGTCACGTCCTGTCTATCCTGCCGTTGGTCTTACATGGCAACGCGCTTGCTTCAACTTCTGGCTTCCGAGATGCAGGCTGTGGCATGCAATGCAATTGCTCAGTCTGACCATGCTTGCATGCTGTCACACACAGGTGTATGTGCCTGCCTCTCCATTTGTGTATCTCTGAATGCGTTTATTTCTCCCTTATCCTGCTTATGCACCTCATGTGTGTCTGTCTGCCCAAGTGTCTATGTGTCTCTCGGCCTTCGTGATTGTTGGTGGGTCGCTCGTATACACAGTTTTTTTAATGCCTGCATCTTGCTGTTTGCGTGGCTACCTCTTACGCACACCATCTTGCCTCTATCTTGTCTGTCTGTCTGGCTCTCTGTTCTGGAATGGGGCGGCCACTTTGCGTGTGCTCTTCGTGTCTTCATCTCGCCTTTTCTTTTGTCGTGAAATCTTATTCATGTGCATGCACCTTTCCAACATATATCTTCAGGCCGTCAACCATGCGTTTTGTCGCCGCGACGCTTCTGGTCATGGCGATTTCCTCCGTGCTTCCCGTATCTGCAAGGTCTGTCTTTTCATTTCTCTCGCTTAATCTGCCAGTGATCGATCAAAGCTCTCAATGCAAGTCAGGGACGATTTCAGTTCTTCCCAAATCCGCCCGAGGATACACGTTAATTGGTCATCTTCATCCATCTGAATCTCTCTCTCTTTTTGTCGGTCTCTCTCTTTATCCATGTCGAATCGACCGAGCTAAGCAAATGCCTGCACAGGCATCAAGCGAAGCACGTACAAATCATTGAGGCACTGGACGAAATGCGTCTAATGTAGGGCGACTGATAGAAGCAGATAGTGGGTAGCAGTCTACGATGCTATACAAGCGTGCAGGGTGACAGCAAACGGATTGTCATTATTCAGACCTTCCTGTCGCTTTCAGGACAAACCATCAATGATAAAAAAACAGCAAAAACAGCTTCTCAACTCACCGCCTGCTTCTGATTGCATTGCGACCGTCACTTCAAGTCCTGTTCTGCATTCGGAGGGATCCTGTTCCTCTTCGTGTTTCTCAGAATCTCCTCAGAGATTGATGAGGCCATGGAAGGTCGAATATCCAACCATTTGTGTGCTCCAATGGCATGCACCTAGTGTGACACTGACAGTTGCAGTGCTCGGCCAAACAAAATAAACAAATGTCCACATTTTGATATCTTTCTTCTCACTCTTCTTCTGCTTCTTCTGCTTCTTCTGCTTCTTCTTCTTCTTCTTCTTCTTCCTCTTTTTCTTCTTCTTCTTCTTCTTCTTCTTCTTCTTCTTCTTCTTCTTCTTCTTCTTGTCCCGCAGGAAAGAGTCTCGACACTCAGGTCAGCAGCTTTTGTTTTTGTCAAAAGAGCATTTTGACCGTCAGCTCCCCTTCCTCCTGTACAGGGGGCTTTTGCTTGAAGACTCTGTCTCTTCACCTGCTCTCCATCAGGAAAGAACGGAACAAGGTGGCTCTCAATGAACGAAGTACAAAACGGACGTTGAACTTCCCCAATGGAGACTACGAATTCCTCGAAACTCACAGCTGAAAGGAGGCAAGCGAACGCGGAGTGGATCAGCATCGTTTCGAGTTGCACTGCTGTTCTGAAAAGGAGAAAGAGTACGGCACATCTCTTTCCTTCAAAAGTTGCATAAGTCGAATGTGAAAAGGAAATTGTTAGTGGGGTGTGTGGGTGTGTAGCTGTGGAGGGGCACGTCGTTATTTTTGATTGAGTTTTACCTCTTTGGTTCTTTCTGCAGCAGCAACCATGGACAACTTCCTTGAGAGGGAGGACGAATCGGAACGGCACGAGACGTTGGATGGTGGCAAACAGTCCTGCGACAGTGGAGAAACGTGCACTGACTGGAAATCAACAGACTATCCCGACTGCCATCACGTCTGCGTCAAATCTCTGGTAAGATCACCTTTTTTTCTCCGAAGACACTTTACTGAAGAGTGGCATGCAGCTTTTTGTACAAGCGTGAGGCTGAAAGAATGATGCGGGGTCCCTTTGAGGATTCGTACGAAATCGTCAATGAGTGAATTTGCTACTCACACAATCATCCAGCAACTAAAGAGCCTTTTGGTAGCTGCTTGCATCTTTCTGTTTAGAGTTCTTTCCTCCTCAGTGTGTATGTGCGTGAGGATTGGGGGTCTTAGGGGGCGGGAGGATGGAGCGAGTCAGAGAGAGAGGGGCGGATTTTTTTTTTCAAGCCCTTTCATTCTCTACTGCCGATATCTCTACTGCCTTCTCGGAGCAAGACAGAACATTTCTCGATTTCTTGCATCGCTTCGGATTTCTGGTCTTGTCTACCCAGCTAGGCGTGACACTCGGTCACGCAGGACGAACTTGCACGTTAGCGGAGTCGCATTGAAGTCAAAAGTGCTGCTGCTTTTCGCTGTTGCATGCAGTCAAACACCGATAAAAAAAAGAAGTGCGACAAGAAATGTTGGTGCTCAAACACCTTAACTGGGGTAAAGAGGACAAAGTGCTCCAACCCAATGGGCCTCGGTTTCGAGCTCTGTGACCACATTTGCGTCAGGGACATCACAGAGGGAAAGGTGAGTTTGCAAAAATGTGAAAAACGCCAAGCTCAGGACAGATAAAGCGATGCTCTGTCACGGGGGAAAACGATCTCATACACACAAATGAACTCATTGGCAAGGATATGTGAGTCGCATCACGATCGAGAATAGGGAATCATTCGTGGTTTTGGCTGCCCAGACGAAGACGTCCATGCGGGTGGTTCAACAGAGTTTCGCTGCATGCATGCTTGATTGCTTGGTTCGTCGCTTTTCTGTGCCTACAAAGGCGTCCCTGATTCTCGCTTCTTATGGCTCTGACAGGGTGCTGATGCGTGCGTCAAGTTTCAAAAAGAGACCAGAAGTTTCTGTTCCTTTTGCCGCCAAGTCTTCCTGTTGAGCATCCTACTCAGAGAAAGAGTTCCTGAAAATCACGTTGTGGTAGTCAGGCAGACGTTTCAAATGGATCCATGAACACTGATGAACATTCGTCTCGATCTGTCAGTCCTCCAAAGAAACGCTGATACTGTCTGCTTTCTCATGCAGCATGATCTCGAAGACGCGGCGAGCGCGTATCATCGCTGTGAGAAAAAGTGCAAGTGCAACGGAGATTCCAAAAAAAAGACCTGTTATGAAGCCACAATGAAATCCGAAAAGTTCAGGAGTTGCCTTCACCACGACAAGTGCATTGACCCAACCGCATCTGATATTCCTCAACCAGTTCCAGGAGACCAGGCGAGCACGGTCAGTGGAATTGTCAAAGTTCTTAGAGCAGATCGTCGCACGAAGAAACGCAAAGCACCGGACAAATGTCTTCACACCATTCCATTGAAAGCAAGTGCTTTCAATTTTGATGGTCGATCGGATCCAACTGGCAACGACCCTGCATTGATCAATTGGAATCAGAAACCCCGCAGACAAGACATGCATGTGTGCGCATGTTCCCAGTGAAAGCAGCACAAAAGAAAAAGACTCATTTCAGCTGCATTGTCAATTGTTTTTTCTCTTCTCCAGCTCACCCTCCATCGACTGGCCCTTCTGTTTGCCCTTTCTTCTATAAACGCACCTGCCTGCCTGCCTGCCTGCCTGCCTGCCTGTCTTGCCAAAAGATGGAGAAGAAACGGTCAGAAAGCACTGTAACTAAACATGTCAAGGCAACACGAAGATAAGCGGAACCTCGCGCAAAAAAATGTTGAACACGCGTGCAGCGCAGACTTGTTGAATGCTTACTTACTATATCTTATCAGCATTAGCGTACATGCTTCTCGTTCATCTGTTTGCAACCTCTTGCTGCACCTTTGCAGGAAGCACATTTGAGGAAGATTGAAGAGAAGTGCAATGCCCTGTGCCCGCCCTTCAGCGGGTAAAAGTCGAAATAGATGAAGAAGAAATTGAGCCACAGACTTTTAGAATGAAAAACGACAAGGAAAGTCTGCATGCATTTGCAAATCGCTAGGCAGCAACTGAGAGTCCAACGAAAACAAAGAGAGAAGCCAATGTCACAAAGAAGCCGAAAAATGGGACTGGGCATTCGGGCCTTCAGAAGCAGTACGGGACACAAAGGCGTCTTTTAAAGTCAGAAAATGCCAACCAGGAATTCAGACAAAAGAACAAGGTCGCCTTCTTTAATAGTCAACAGCAGAAAAGTGGGACGTCGACCGAAGGTGACCTGTAACTACAAATTGAAAGTGAAATAAGATAAGCTGATGAAAGCTTATGAAAATAGAGTTCCACAAGAGGGAAGATGAGAAGGACAGGACTGTCTTAAGAATTCCTGATACAATTGCATTCGAGCTAATCCAATCCGATCTAATCCAATATATCAATTTAGGCCCTACACTAGCTACATTTAAAAAGATCATGAAAAGATCAAAAAAATACCTTTTTTATGGATTGTTTTTATAACATAGTATCATGACACTCAATGTACGCCTAGGCGCCACACATAAAAAAAAAGAAAAAAAAAAAATAGGCGTTCTCAACTTTTTTCTTCTTTTTTTTTTATTTTTTTTAGGTCAAAAGTTAGGTTCACATTTTGTATGGAAAAGTAAGTTTCAGAGTCGAAAGTGATTCTTTTCTTTTTGCAGGCACTTGAAATAAAAAAAATTAAAAAAAAGAAAAAAAAAGAAAATTAGGCCTTCCCAACTTTTTTTTCTCTTTTTTAATGAATTAATTTTTTCTATGTGCGGCGCCTAGATGTATGCAAACAATTACTAGTAACTGTTGTTTAACTTGAAGTGTAACTTGCAAAAGTGTTAGTCGCTAGGTTAGTCGAGGTGTTGTATTGAAAACTATGTATAAGATAAGATTTAATTTATCTAAAATATAATAAGATATGTAGGATTTATGTTCCGGATGTTTTCCGCACTGAATCCGCAGTCAATCAAATCCACTGCGTAAAAATTAAAGGCATATAGTAAAAGGCTTGTATATCCTTAACGCAAAAGGAAAAAATGTGAATTCCTCTTAAATTATTCTTCCAACTTTTTAAATAAATTTATCCTGGGTGTTTTGTAGTAGTGGAACCCGAAACTTCGAAAAAGGAAAATTTCTAGACTCTAAGTACTAAAAGGTCTAGACTTAGAATAATATCCAACCGAGCAATATAAAAATACCCGATCAAGCTAGATCAAGCTATATAAAGCTCTAGTCTAAGTTAGTATGGAATTCATAGTAAATTTTAATTTTATACAGTAAGCAAGGCCGAGCTAAAGTCTTTCAGCAAGGCCGAGCTAAAGTCTTTCAGCAAGGCCGATCGAGATAAAGTCTTTCAAGTCATACTAAGATTAAGTCTTTCGACGTTGACCAAGTATGTCAAATAACGTTAAAAGTCCTTCAAGCCATGCCGAGATAAAACTATGCTGAGCTAAGGCCGAGCCAGCCGGTCACAGCCTGCATCACACTAAAATTGGACTGTCGCATGCACAAAAGACTTTCTGGAAGACTCAAAAGCAACATAAAGTCTTTCAATCAACAAATTAAGATCAAAAAATCTAAACAACACTTCTGGCAAGATCAGATCGACAGTTCTGCACTTTTCGGGACTCAATTCTCTTTGAGAAAATCAACCTGCAAACAGTATTGGACACAGCCTTCAGTGTTTGACTCTTACGCTATACAGAGCTTACGTCCTGTCTCTGCCTAGGACTAGGTCCTTTAGAGATTCTTATAGATTCTGGCTGCCTTCTGCTGAATAGGGTCAGAGCAGTACAGAACACGTGGTAACGCTTTCAGCGAGAGTCGACCCTTCTGTTCCTTTGTGCAAACTTGGCACCCAGAGAGAAACCAGACTTTACAGCAAAGCCCTGTCTAAAACTTCCACAGGACAGAGAGTCGATCCTTCTGCTTTCTTTGTGAAAACCTGTGCTTTCAGAAAAAAACCAGACCAAACAGCGAAGCTCTGTCAAAAATTCCGACAGAAACCAACGAGAAGAGACGGCGAGGGGGAGGAAACAGCAACAATCACACAACTACCTTAGGGACACCTCCCCTTCATACTTGGGTGGAAAGCGACCAAAGAGGAACTCTCCAACAGCAAAGAGAAGAGCAAAGATTATCATGAACACTACAATCAGGATGGCGGCACGCGTATTCACTGGAAGTGAAGAACGTGAGGAGCAAGAACATTGAGAAGACGCGGTGACTGATGGAACCATGAAGGGCGGAGAGAGTAAGAGAAGAATTCACACCACGGTAAAGTCGTCATTTGAGTTAGAGACACCTTACGACCCATTTTTGTTTTTACGTAGATGATTTGCAAATACACGAGAAAGACATGAGGCAAATTGAAGTATGTTGCATCAGTCTTGACAGGATCGGAAAGATGCAATATAAAGAGTCAAGTAAGAAACCGGAACAAACGAAAACAAGTCCATCTTGACCATCAAAACAGAGTCTTCAACATTTTCGGTGCACAGAAGAAGGAATGGTGAGGAAACATAAGAACGTACACAAACATACACACATACATTATCAAGGTAAGAGACCCAGATAGCACAGCAAAGGCATACACTCTGAACGACATCTTCTCTATTTTGATCTATATCTTACCCGAAAAAAAGAAAGAGAGAGAGAGACGAAGTTATGAGCACAGAAAGTCACAATTGCAAATAATCCAAAAAGGAATAAATGTACAAATGGTGTAGATCCCTGTGTACCCTAGTCTTCCCCTCTCAAAGATTTGCAGCCGGCCAGCAGCATTATAGCCGCAGAAATCAGCCCGACGACGCAAGCGTACAATGATCAGGAAATCGAGCTGACCGCGCAGGGATGAATGAGCTAAAGCGGGCATCGGTCCCACCACTCCATTGGAGCATGCCCAGTCTGAGGGGGGCACCCGCCTCCAATCACCCACTGCACGTACAGACAGAGAAAAAAAGGGGGGGGGGAAGAAGAGGATCAAATCCCTTGAGCAACGTACAGAAAAAGAAAACACACTCAAGATGGAAGGGAAGGAGGAATGAACAAACGAATGAAAAAAGGTCAATCGGACTCTGATTCAGACGAAAACAAAAGAGCATATCAAGTCAAGAAAGTCTCTCGAAAAAGGAAATATAAAAGAAATACTCAGTACCTAAATAAACACAAGGGATGGAAGAAAGGATACTGGATCAAGGAGGAAGATATGGCCTGCCCTGACAAAGTGAAATAATTCCTCCATGAGCGAAAACCCCCCCCAAAAAAAAATGATGAACACAACAAACCTCCTGGCCCAATCAGAGGAGGAGACTGAAGAGAGCAAAGAAGTCCTCGATGCCTGCCTGAGCAAGAAAGAAACCCGATCTGCATACGTGCATACATGAATTGTGTGATTATCTTTCTCTCTCCTCCTCCCTGAACGAGCCGCTGCTCTACCGCCCTTAAGCGCTTGACCACAACAAACCAAAATAAAAAAAGAAACGCTCAGGATGAGAACTAATCACAGAGAGGCAAACACAGCTGAAGGGGGGTAAGAATTGAGGATAGATAAAGGGGGGAAATACAGAGGAAGATGAGTAAAGAAGGGTAAGGTCAAACTGACGCCTGACCTTTCTGCTTAATCGAAGCGGTCAAAACAGATGGAAAGGAAAGAATATACTATCTCTCTCAAAAAGAAACATCACGGACGAACAGACCAACTCATCTGGCTGAGAGAAGAACAGAAATGAGGAAGAAAGTTGGAGGGAGGCAGGAAAAGCGGATAGGCAGACTGAATGACTGACCTTCATCAAGTGATCGGCACAAAACGGAAGCGCCTGCACAAAAGGGAGAGAGCACAGCCCCCAGACAGCAAAAACAAATGCTAGAGGGTACAAATGAGTCTCTGCACGCAAGCATAGGGAGAGAGAAAGGAGTTAAAAGGGTAGAGAAAAGGGGAATGAAGAGGAGACGGCAAATAGACATAGATGGGGAAAGGTCAGACAGTCATGGTCCGACCTTGCTTCAATCATTTTCTGTCCATAAAACTGACGACCCAATGAGAAGACGAGAAAAAGAACAACACTGACAGATCCACAAGAGGGAGACAAAAACTGAAGAAAGTAGGAAGAAGAAGAAGAAGATGGAGGATGAATAGGGAAGGAGGAGATGACGGGTGTGATCAACTTACCTTCATGACTCGCGCTTTGACTTACCTTCACTACTGCCAATACACCCAGAGTCGCATCCATATGCATACTCTGCAAGACCTACGAACAAAAGGGAAGGATGGCAAGAAAAGGGAAATAAGAGAAAAGGGGAGAAGAAGACATGTAAAGACGACTTAAGAGCACCTTTACATCAGAAATGACTAACCTTCGTGAGAATGAAGCTCATTTTTGTCCTTTCCCTCCGTTCGTAGGCACCCACCCCAGGCATAAATGAGGCAAGGGGAGGCGGCCAGGATTCCTCTACTGCCAACCTCTAAGTCTGCATAGTTTATATGTATGCAAATGTGCACACTCTTTCTCATAATGTGTTTGGTGCACCTCTTTGCGTATGAATTCAAAAGTGCGCACTCCTTTCTCATGATGTGTTTGAGCGCACCGTCTTATTTTTTTTACTCATCACAATAGACACGCACCCTGTCTAATAATGTGTTTGAGCGGGTTCCTTTGGATGAGAAGATGGTAGCTGGAAAAGACCAGGGATTGGCGGAAGGAAGACCGAATGAGAAAAGAGGGACATAAAAGGATATGAGGAAAGAGCGGAGTCGCCTCCATACAAGAAACGAGACAGGGAGAAGCAACACGTAGTTCATTGAGAAACAGAAGAAAAAAAAAAGAAGAAAGAAACAAAGAAGAGAAAGAAAGCAAAACGGAGGAATTTCCTTTGGAACAAAGTGGTTAGCACTTTGATGCATTAAACTTTACCTTCTGCGTCCGAACAGTGGCACGAAAGGTACGGACATTCAGCAGGCGGCTGAGTATGCCACGGCCCATAATCACAATTGTTCAACCAACGAAGGTTTCGCAACTTACAAAGATAAGAAAAAAAAGTGAAAAGAACATGTGAAGGACAGTCGGACGGAAAATAAAAGGAAGAGAAAGAAAAAAAAAAAAAAGAAAGAAAGAA
Source organism: Chromera velia (assembly GCA_018398765.1). Classification (NCBI taxonomy): domain Eukaryota; family Chromeraceae; genus Chromera; species Chromera velia. Next base: position 9,618 of record JAHBMJ010000800.1, on the reverse strand, counting down.
GTACGTCTCAGAAGGTATATAGGATATTGCGGGACTTGTAGGCGAGCACACCGGTGCAAATTCTGTTCGGGCTACAAGATACCGATCAGGGGAGGAGGAGAAAGCCGACCTGGAAAAAGAATCTATAATGAAGATTCTAGAAAATTGATAGTCTCTTCCAACAGCTGAGATCTTATGTCGTCTGTACACAAATGTGTTGGTAGGAGCATATGGTCAGTCTACCATAATCCAGTACAATCCAACAAGCTGCTGTCTGATTCAATTGGAATTTATCGAATACATGCTAATTAAACGACATACAAAAAACGTATACATACAAAAGCCTTCGGAGATTGAAGCGTCGCATACACGCCGAGCTAAACATTAATAGCTCGAAATCAATATACTAATTAATCGCAGTATTACGTCGATCTTTGCAAGCAGATGGATAGACTTTAGGCATGATTAGAGAAAGTCACCCCCTCCGTGATGAGGGGGAAAACATAGACAACCTCGCGGTAAGACCTGCCCGTAATGAACGGCCTGAGCAAAAGCCTCAGATGGGATAGAAAAGAAAGGGTCTCACAGGCTATACCAGAATGCCGCACACATGCAGAAGAACCGACTGACCGTCGAAGAATTTCCAGTCGCATGGTCTTCCTCCGCTTTGCAAGTAGATCCGGAGCAAGAGTGATGCCCTGTGACGATAAAAAGGCACGAGGGAGAACTTTAAAGGGGGGCATGTGCGAAATCAAGGATGAGTGATGAGTAGAAAGAGCAAGCAAGCGGAATTCTCTCTCTTAAATGTTTTAATAACTAGATACATTGTATTTAGGGTACAAAAGTTGTAACAAAACTTTTTAGGCTCATAAAACGTTTAGTAACTTAAAATAACCTAGTTTTTTCATTTAAATGTCAGAGGGAAGGGACCTGATTTTAATATATTCTTTTCCGGCGTAATAAAGCTCGAAGCATGTGAAACTCAGACGAACTTTCTTTTTTTTTTTCTTTGTTTGTTTGTTTGTTTCTTTCTTTTTTTTTTCTAGAACTTTAAAGTGTAAACCTTAAAAACTTATATAACTCACCAGCTTTAGCTGCCTCAATTCATTCAATCATAAATCATGGGTTCATCAAAATTAAATTACTACTTTAAATTACTCTATTTTTTTTAAATTCTTAGAGTGCTTTGCAAGCCCTGATGCTATAGCCCTGGCATTTTACAGGCTATAGTTTGCAGGGCAACGAAAACGATAATTATAAACCAGAAAGGTCCAGAATAATACGATCTACAACGCATAATTATACGATATGATAATTATAGTTGAACTACTAGTATCTACATACATAAAAGGTTTATGCAAGCTTTACCAACAAGATGTAGAACAAAACAGATTTTAAGTTTTTAATAAATATGTAGCTTTTCATTATTTTTAAAACATAATTTGGAACGAAATGAATCAACATTTGGAGGTCAATCTTTAAGTCATTCACCGTATTGAAGTTTTTATTTAATGAATTGCAAATCTGTTGCGGAGAGAACGTTGATCGATGTTTCTTCTTCTTTCTTTTCGTTAATTCTAAATTCTCATTATTTGTCATCTTGCTTCCCGCTTTGGCACCTGTTTTGTACGTCGATCGCTGTTTTTCAGCTGAGTCTTGATGTTTTCATTTGACGCTGCTTGCGGGAACAACCAGAAGAGACAGAAAGACGCTTTGGACAAAGCAGAGGGAGGCGAACAGATGGAAAGAGAAAATGGGGAAGAAAGTCAAAATAGATGGTGTCCGTTGACCTATTGATAGTTATGAGCTGATTTCGGTGAAAGTCCAGAACCGGGCTTATCTATTGCCAGTCTCTCTTCCTCGTTCCTTCCCCTCCCTCTTATTCATCTCTACTCTGTGTTTGGTTTTCCTTCTCTTTTTCTGAACTCACTTGTGCGCGTTTCCTTTTTCCCTCGACCTTTCTCTGTCCCCTTTCTGCTGTCCATTCCTTTCCTTTGTTGGCCATGCAGGAAGTCGAGCTGTCTTCATTGTTCTTTTTTTTTCTTCTTCTCTTTTTCCTTCAAGGAAGCAGAGAAAGACTCGTCCTTCTCTTGAACATCTTTGATCCTTTGTTTCTCATGCTTTGTCTCTGTGCTCTTC
>JAHBMJ010000800.1:0-2500 GCA_018398765.1 Chromera velia | reverse complement strand
CTTTGCGTCTTTCAGCGGTTGAAGAACTATTTCGCACAAACGTGTTTGGATGTCATGTTCAATGCAGGTGCTTCCTTGAACCCGCTGACCCTTTCCCAGGGCCACATCAAGAGGAAGAGCTCTCTCGGTGAGTCCACCCCAGAGATGCATGGGTAGACTTCTGGGCACGCATTGATAGGGAGAATCTGTAGACCACCTGTCTGCCTCCCACCTTCTCCTGTTTCGTCCGTTCAAAAGACGCAATTACATGCGCGCACACAGTATCTGCATAAACCGACAGGGGTCACCTGGCGAGGGCAGTGGGAGGGGATCGAGCTTTCTTTCTCCCGCGTGGGACTGGAGTTAAGAAGATTCAGAGGAACCAGCTTCAAAAAGACACGGAAAATACCAGGAGAGGGAGAGAAAAAAAACGCCTGAATGGTTTGCATAACATATGTGCTCTGCTAGCGTTTCTTCAGGTAGGCATGAAGCGCGTTAAACGGATATCCAAATTGAAGAAGTGCCCTGGTCCTCTTTTAGAGCTCAGCAAGCGGTCACTCTCTGCTTTATTTTTCCTCTCTGCACGTCTGAGAAACAAGCTGCGGTTCTCTGTGCCTTAAACTGACCCTTAACCTTCTTGATTGCCGCCTCTTTCTCAGATCCCGTTCGACGAGCCCGAAAAATTCTCCGCGCTATTACTCGATCTTTCGAAACTAGGCACAGACTTTGAGACCGATTCTCGCCTCCCGCGTGCAATTTCTATTCGGACTTGTCTGTCTGTGTCTAATTAACTCCTCCCTGCAGGCGACAAGGAACAGGGGACGCAACCTCCTAAGAAGGACCCTTCATTGATGCAGAAAGATTCGACGCAACAGAAATTGAAGTGCCAAGGCCATGAGGATTGTTGGGATGACGAGTACTGCAGCCCCGCAGCTGACTATCATTGTAAGCCCTGGCCGATAAGATAAGACAGAGAATAGGTGCAGGCCAGGGTCTGATACGAGCGACACAAAAACAGATGAAGGTGTTCCTCCTCATTTAGAATCAAAACGCTTCCGTTCGCCACTGGCTTACAATTCCATAAGGTGCAATCTCTTGGACATAGAATGGGAATAATAAGTAAGTAGAGGGACTGATCTCGGTGGCAGACGCGGTCTGATAATCGACAGGGGGATCGATCAAGGGAACGGCAGCTTGCGCGCGTCCCTGCCAGCTTCCATCCCGTGGATCAACTTAAGGGACATTTGAAAAGAAGAGCGATCCAAACATCAGCCAAGATGGATGCTTTCCCCATTCGCTCAGAATCGCTCTTCTCAGACGTACTCAGGCTGTGTGTCTCTCCAGAATACAGATTCAATGACAGAACAAAACCCAGCAGCCAGGCTTGGAAGCTAGCGACTCAACGCTGTATTGGAGTGAGTCTGTATTCCCTGGTGTATTCCTAGGGTGCTACTAAACCGGTATACGTAAGTAACGTAACAATGTTATATACACATATGAGAAAAAAATAATTTATCTACGTAATTTGCAGTCCTATCATATGATGTACATTGCATCTAATGTAGTATGCGTAGTCCAAGCGGACCAAACGCTTGCATGAGCAGTGTTTGTCAATATGAATGAGCTAGCAACATCACACACTCCGCCTCCTAGTCTGCCTCCGCACATACAGAACCTGATAGTAGATGTTACGTACGCATTTAATCTTTCATTTACATCTTTTTGCCGCAGTGTTGAACCTATGCTACACGTGATTTAAGACGTTATAACGTCTTAAACGACCTGATCTATATATATGTTACATAATATGTGTCACTAAGTTATTTATATAATTATGTATCTAGATTTATATTCAATGGTGCAAGCCGATAGCTCGCATGCAGCTATTATAGTGGTCCGCAAGAATTCTTCAAACACAAATCCTATCTCCTTTCGGATTCTATTCAATGTGTACAAACATCTTGTTAGTGCGCGCGGAGGTGGACGGACGCGCGGGCCACTGGACGCGCAACGCCCGCCGCCGCCGCCCATGATGATCTAACGATTTGCATGCGCGAGTCGATGCATGCATGCATGCAGATTTCATTCATGTACATGCAGACGTGAATGATTGAATGATTGCCTCTTCGTGACAACAGTGAACGAAGAGACCCGATTCATGACAGTCGGTAATTAGCCGATTGAGAGACAGCCAATTCTGTGTGCATGTGATGTGTCGATCCGAATAGTCGCATCCTCTTGATCGACACAACGTAGACGGCAACAGATTGAGAAGATAGAAGTCGGAATGCTGGGATTAAGGTCAGTCCTTCTAGATCCAGACTTCTTGACGTTGAATGCTCTGAGTACACTGCTTCTACTATCATTGCTTTGTACTTAGCCTAGCGCTATCGGCTTGCTTCCTAGCCTACTTCCTCCAGTCTCAGTTTCTGTGTACAGACTGTTGAGCCGATGTCTGACTCAGGCCCGAACCCTAACACTGGTGCTCCCAGGCGGGCGATAAGTCTTCTTCTTCTGCTTC
>JAHBMJ010000799.1:26618-40762 GCA_018398765.1 Chromera velia | reverse complement strand
TGTCTGTCTGTCTGTCTGTCTGTCTGTCTGTGTCTTTGTTCTTTCTTTCTTTTTATCTGTTGTGTTCACGAAGAAAAAGAGGGAGAAGAAGAAGAAACATATATATAGTCTCTCTCTCTGTGTGTGTGAGAGAGAGAGAGTCTTAAATTGTTGGTTTCTGTACGTGTTGTATGTGTTTCGACATTTAAAATCTGGGTTAAAATTCGACTCTCCCTCTATAAGTTGAAAGTATTTGAAAGTGTAAAATGATTATAGTGTGTGTGTTATTATTTCGACTTTGCTTCGAAAAGCTGAAAGCCCTAATTATTTTTATTTAAATTGTTGGGTTCTGTACGTACGTGTTGCATGTGTTGTGTCTTTGTTCTTACAAGTGAAAACAAATTAAAAGTCCTAAATGATTAGTCTGTCTGTAAGTATTTCGACTTTGCCCTGAAAAAGTGAAAGTGTTAAATTCAAGTTGTTTATTTCCTAGTTTATTTCTGTGCATGTTGCATGTGTTTTAACTTTATCCCCACGAGTTGAAAGTCCCATATGGCTAGTAAGGACTGCTAGGCAGCCATATACTTAGAAATCACGTGCACGCAGATTTTTTATGCGAATTCCGGATACTTTTCAGGGGCTGGGATTCACCCGAGCTGCCTTCGATCCGGCAGGCCGGGACGCACAAACTTAATTCTCACACTTGCCTTCGCGCGCAAATGCGCGCGAACAAACTTGTTTTTAATCATGCATTTAAAGTGCATGCATGCATGATTGAAATGTATACGTTTACATCCACACACACACACACATATATATATATATATATATATATACATGCATTGACTGTTCTTTCGCCGAAAAGAAGGCAAACTCGAGTTTTCAATGTGAAAAGAAGAGGGAATGCGAGCTCATAAAAGTCTCAAAAGGCGATTTTCAGCACTTCCTCGGCACATCTCGCTCAAGTCCCAAACAATAGTCCAGTGCAACACTTCGACAAGTGTCGGAATAAATCTCTCTCTATCTGTTGTAGACTGAGTCCTCTGAAGCATCAGCCAGCCGCCTAGCTCCCTTTGCGAGAACCATGAGGAGTGGACTGTTTGCATTGCTCTCAGGCAGTCTGAGCGTGGTCAGCTCTGTTGAGGTGGGATGCAACCCCACTTGTATAGACTTGACAGACAAAAGGATCACGATGTTCAATTCAGAACAGAGGGACAACGATTGTGCAAAGTTGACATTGGAGCTTCACGACATCAAATTCCAAAACGGTTCTGAAATCAAATTCTCTGGTGGCTGTTTTCTGACCCAGAGCGAAACAGCAAGCCAAAAGTTGGTCAAATACGGCTGCCCATTCCATGACCACAACGGGCGATCTGGTAATTTCTTCACTACAGTGGTGGAGGTGTTGCAAGACACAACGCTCAGTGACAGGCTCTTTGGAAGATCATTAACTCTCAAGAAGGGGAACACGAAGGTCTCATATCAGATTGACTTCCCAACCAACGGACCCGACACCTCCGGTGTTCTTGAGATCAGATTCAACGGAAAGTACAAATCCACTCCTTCAGCAGGAGACCCGCAAAGTGCAGTTAGCTGGCTGTGGAACAACTGCGCAGCCTCATTCACCGGTATCACCAGCGTGCATCAGAAGGGCACAGGATTGAAGGATACACTCGTAAAGAAGCAGTATTTCTCTGACAACATCCTGAAGGAACTGTCCATCGATCTACTCTCCAAGACAGTCTTTAAATTCCCAACCCAATTCGCATGGTACAACACAAGCACCCAATTCGCACAAGACAGCTCAGGGGCCAAGGCTGGGTACAACAACATCGTGTACAACCAAGTCGAGTTGAAGAGCTGCGACGGAGACGACCCAGGCACTATCCCCTACCTGCTGTGTCTGACGATGCAGCTCCCCGGGGTGTACGGGTGGGTCGCTTTGTCTGTCTTTCTGGTTTCACAGTTGGACTTCTTCTTATTATTCGATTTTTATGTGTGACCTGTTGATGCAATGTTCTTCTACTTCATTGTTGTCTTCACTTCTTTGTGCCCGAGACCCGTCGCTGCATCACAGACCTTGTTTTTCCGACCTGTTTTTTGTTTTCTGCGTCCCACCTTCTTCTCAGTCGCGCATTTCTTTCCTCCAAAGGATGTCGGTCTGAGTGCCGCCAGGTACGACGTAGAAGGTGACTTGGCTTCTTTTGCATTTCTGAGGTTTGCTAAAGCCGATTTGTTCTTTTTCTCTGCCTTCTTTCTTGACTGCCTTCATTCATTTATTGCAGGTACATCGATATCGATCCTCCCATCGAGGTCTCTGAGGGATTCCTTGCCGGGGGCTTTTCCATGACGGGCTTCATCATCCTCATGGTTGTTGTTGTTGTTGTTATCATTGTCGTCATCACCATCCTGTCCTACATCTGCTCCTGCTGCAAGTGCTGCCCGTGCTTCGGAAAATGTCAAAACTGTTTCTGTTGCAAGTTCCTCAAAAAGATCTGCGGGTGCTGTATCTACTAGCCAGCAAGGACATCTCTTGTGTACATGGAAAGTACAAGGAAAGGGGCAGAAAATAGAGAAAAAAGGACAAAAAAACAAAATACCTCACAAAACATCAGGCAGGCCACAGACTGCGATCAAAGTACTCCAACACGGGTACGAGAGTCTCTCTACTCTTCTTTTTTGCACTTTCCTTTCGTAGAGACTGAAGGACAGACAGACAGCCAGTCAGCCAGGTACATAGAGAGAGACCCAGGAAGAAAGAGAAAGAGAAAGGAGAAAGGAAGGAAAGAAAGAAAATCAGATAGGCAGACAGCAAGGCAGGAATTTAGGAATAGTCAGTACAGGTGGGAAGCAAAAAAGGGGTGGGAGGCGCAGACTGAGGGTGAGCATCCACATCTTTCACACGCTCTTTCTGTGTCTCCTCCCTGTCCCTCTGTAGAGTTGTCTCCCAGCCTCAATTCAATTCAACTGTCTTCCCCTTTGTCATGGGGGTAACCTTTCCTACGCCTATCTCATGTATGTGGGGCAGTGGAAGTGAGATCGTACGGGAGGAGCACGTTTAGCTGGAGAGGGGGAACACGAGGGAGAACAGTCAATCCCCTTCAACGCCTTAGCTCGGAAGAGTCAATCGCCGAGAACACTCTTCCGCCCTTCTATATTTGGACCTGTCTTTTTCATCCTACGCCTCATCAGTGTGCCGATCGTGCTCCACATACATGTACGTCGACCGGTCAGCTTAACCACCAATCCGGCGAACCCCCTTCCACCAAAGCACATTGACACTATGAGGAGTCAGACACGCGTGCTGTGCAAATGTGGCCACACACCAGCGCGTGCGTGTACATCAATCAAAGCGACCGTTAATTAATAAATGTATTGCGCATGGCGACCAAAATAATAAAGCAGTTTGTAGAGTCTACGGTTAAGCCCCAGCTCATTTCTTTCCATTAAATTCTCTCTCTTTCATGATCACGCCCAGCTTCGTTGATATTTTCTTTGTTTGACTCGTGCTCTTATCTGCTCTTTTTATCTCTTTTGCTTTCCGCCTGTTCCATTCCACCCTCCACGCTTTCCCTTGAATCATTGTTTCCCTCCTTTCTTCCTTCAAGTTCCTGTCGCCCGCTGGCCCTTTCGCTCTGTTTCTTTCTTTCTGTCTTTTTTTGTTTCCCCTTCCAACCCTAATTTCTTTGGGAATCTTGGCTTCGAAATTCATTTTAACTTTTCTTTCTCCTTCTCTTTATCCTTATATTTGATCTTGTTCACTCTTTCTCTCTCCCCCTCTCCCCCTTAATTATAAGGATTAATTCCCTGTCTCTCTCTCTCTTTCCCTATCTCTCTCTCTCCCTCTCTCTCTCTCTTTTTTTTTAAATTCTTCTTTTTTTTTTTTCTTTATAAGCTATCCTCTTTCTTCTGTTTTAATTAATTATTTCTGTCTTTCTTTCTTTCAGTCTTTGACAGTTTGTATATGATCGCTCTATACACTTGTCTATACACTAGCTAGAATAACACAATGACACAGATTTTTTGAAAAGCTGTTCATCTAGCTTTTCAGTATGTTTTGCTAAACCTGTTATCAATCGCAATAATAATTGACATAATTTTTTAGTCTATATATCTTATATAAAACAAACTTTGAATTATTAAACTGTTCATCAATGAATCATCATCACTAGGCTTGGTTTCAATACATATTATATTTTCTCAACTCTGAAGATATAATTTAAATCTAGATATAAATATATAATATAATATATTTTTACAGTAAAACCAGTACTAGAACTGACACTAGAATCGAAATGAAGTTCAATCTGGAGTACCAGAGTCACGGCAGAGAACAATTCATTTCTTAGCTAACTTCCTCTTCATTGCACTTTACAGCAGCCGCAAGCCTGCAGCTGTATCATACATGAGATGCAACAGATGAAAAAGGGGTTGAGGGAATCTCCATTAGATCTAGTAGCATCGGATTGAGCATCAGAACTTAGATCAAATCTAAGCTTATACTAGTCTCTAGAATTTGAACAGTGGTGTATTATATCTAGGTATTATATTATATATTTATATCACCAGGTCCATGATATATCATAAAAATATATATTGAAACCACGTCTAGCATCATCATCATGTGTGATAGTACATGTATATAAGATTAAGGAAAATCTTCTTTCATTTCGAAGCCTCTGAGGTACTCTATTTAGTAAAAGTTAATTGACAAATAACATGTAGAGAAGAAGTTAAGGCAGCGCGACTTCTAGGGCGATGCGAATCGATGTGAAGTACTGTCTGACTCTCTTTCAAGTCTTTGTTCCGCCTCCGCCGGTAGCTCCGCCCCCATTTACTCCGCTGTTTTGAACAAAAGAACACAAATTAATTAAATTAAGAAAATCCGTCAAGAACCGGGCATTTGTATACAGCTTTTGGTCTCTACTTTCATGTTCTGGAGAATTGGCCTCGATTGGCGTCTGCTCAAGAGACACCAATGACATTACATGCCTTGGTACAAAAACACAGTGACTTTGACTGTGGCTGGGCCGTAAGAAAGGCGTCCTTCAAGACATGCTAGCAAGCACAAGCAAGTGCGCTGCATCTCTGAGATCAGGACTCTGGCATGTAGACCGAGCAGAGCGGACTCGCTTGCCACTACTACATGAGCATTAGGACAAAGCTACCGGATGCCAGAGTCCCGATCAATAGCTCTCACCCAGACTCACCCGCTCTGCGAATTACGCTGCAGCCCCGCAGACATCACTCGCAGCCTGAGGGTGGTCAGAGACCAGAGTGGTCCTCCACATCTCCCTCGAGTATCTGTCCATGTCAAACCCTGTGGCTGCGTGCATGGTGCACCTGTTGTCCCACAGAGCCACGTCCCCAGGCTGCCACTGAACGGCCGTTGTGAACTCCCTTGCAGTGGCAAAGGGCAACAGTTTCTCTCTCCATACTCGGGATACGGAATCGTGTTCCATCCCCTTCAGCTCAAAGCAATCAATAGCTGCCTGATCAAATCCGTCAGAGGAGGAAACCCCTGTCGGCAGCACAGCGTACGTCGAGCTGTTCATCCCATAGAGCGACTCTCTTCCTACTATCGGGTGTCGCAGAACGACCGGAACTCGCCGAGTCGGGTTGGCACGTCTGTTTTCATCGTCCAACAAAGCAGGGTAGAGAGGATTCGACCTCTTGATCTTCGAGTCGTGGTGCGTCATGGAGCACAGACAGTCAAGAGACCTCAGCGTCTCCTGCTCCTTTGGAGGAAGAGCCTCAAATGCAGCCATCGCATCTGAGAAAATGGTCGTCCCACCTCCATCTTCAGGCGGTTTCACGCAATACAGCACACTGCCAATCGGTGGCTTTTCTCTGTAAGTGGAGTCTGTGTGCCACACAGGCGTGTGGGTCTCTGTATCATATTGCAAAGGATCCTCCTTGCCCATGTCCAGGACCTGAGCCTTTGACCTGACAGCATTGGATTTTCCATCTGGTCCTGCGGTGTTTCCAATACGAATCACGCCCCGTGCTTCGGGGTTTTCAGGAGCTACCTCCATGTCGACTTTCGAGGAGTCCACCACCGTCTCTACCTGACCGAAGAGACGGGACAACTCAACTAACTGCTGTGCACTCAGCTGGTGACTCCCCAGCCGTAACACCAGTAGCCCTCGATACTGAAACCAGGCACGGCGCAGGTCTGAACCAGACTCCATCAGAGTCTTAAAACTGGCGCCTTCAATCAGGGCACCAAAGCCCCGTTTCGTGAGGGGAGAGACTTTGAAGGGCGGCATTCCGTATATCTGTGCGCGTCTCCGACTCTCTCGATGTCTTTCGGCCTCTGGATCAGAGCAATCCTCAATGCACCCGGCTTTCGTGGCCTTTCAATGGAATGCGCCAGCTGAGGGGACTTGCTGTTGAACTTCTGGATGAGAATCAGGGTACGACCTTGACTTAGTAGCTATGGATGCATGACTTTGCGGTTTGACACGTATACAGGACTATACTGGAACGATCATTGCGAGTGGCCCGAAAAAGCGAAAACAATTAAATCATGCATGCAGGTGTTGCATGGTGTTGCGCGTGTTGCACAAGTGTTGCACAATGATGTGCACGAAAAGCTTCGATCGGACTCAAGAGATCTCAAGAGCTGAACATGGACCGGCCTTCGTCACTGTATATTAATACGTCTGTGAGTGTCTCGTGTACGCGATACCCACTGATTGTATGAAATTGTGTCTTGTGAAATGTCAGCTCTAGTCCGTTCTTTTGCGTGCTACAAGGATCCAAACCGTCCGAACTTCAGTTTCGAGTGATTGGAGAACGATGGCGACGGACTCCAAAGAGAACGTGCAGGAAGCGAGTCCAGGGGGCAACAGCACCAGTCTGTTCCCCGACTTCGTTCTGATTGGAGATGAATTCAGTTCCCTCCGAAGAATGGTTGTCCAGTATGTTTGCGCAAAGGCCATGCTTGAAAGAGCAATTGCAAAGACCCCCCAAGGTCCCGAGGGTCGAATTGCAGACCTTTCTGATAAGGAGTTCGGTCAGGTGTACCGACAAGTTGAGTGTTTTGGTGCAGACTTTTCAGAGGCTTGCGTGAAACTCAAAGAAGTGCAGCATGCTTTCAAGGATACGTTTCAAGCTGCCTCTCACTGCACAGGCAAAGGGTATAAAACGGACGCGGGCTGGGTTTGGCAGATGAATTTTGATACGGAAGAGAGCATCGAAGTAAGGAAGAAAAAGCTGTCAGCTGCTGCAGCTGTGCGTTCAACTGCGATCGTTCGAGATCTAGTCCTCGTACGTGGCTTCTTCCAATCTATTTTCTGGCTCTTCTGCTCTGAGTCGAATGAGCTCTATCCCAATTGGATGACAGAAGTCATCAACGACCAAAGACTGAAAGCCACAGGGATGCTTCAGCACCGTATCCCAGCATTGGTTCCTTGGGGCTTCGTTCCGCGTCTTTGTGGTGCGCGTTTGTTGTCGATCTGTCTCGAGAACTGGCCCCGGCTTCGTTACCATATCTGGGCCTGCCCTGCTTTTGTGCGGGGCTTGAAGACACTCATACAGCAGGCAGAGCCGTGCTCGCTCATGATGGATTGCGCAGCCCTCGACAGTGTCTTGTATCTTTTGACAGCTCTCTCCAATGGGAGCCACACAGATTGCAACAAGCCGTTGCTGCTGTATAGAGAGGCTGTGGAGGTTTTGAACTCGTGTGAGGCCGGGGGGCGTCTGGACTTTTCCCGATACTTCCGAGCGTGTTACCGTTTTCAGGAAGCTGGTTGGAAAGGTTCAAAAGAAAAACAGACCATGGTTGAAAAGTTGGGGGCTTCTGCGTTTTCCATTTTCAAATGGGGGTTCTATGTGCGCGTTTTGCAGCATTTCGGTATGACTGCAGATATAGTCCGTGCAGAGAGAACTGCATTCGCATCTCCTGATCCTGACACGTCCACGTCAGGGGATGCTCTCTGTCTGTTTGAGCATGCACTGAAGGCCGATGCCTCCCTTGACCCTGAAGTCAATTCGGGGTTCCAGACTGCCTATCGGTCGATCATTTTGCCCTACAGGGCCAAGGCTCTGGAGATGGTTCTGCAGAATCCGAAAGTGATGAAAGAGGCCGAAAAGGGGAAGGTAAGAGTTCTGCAGGCTCTTTACAAAATGGATTCTCAGTTTGAGGTCCTTGTCAGAGAGAGGCAAGACAGAGAAGGAGAAGGAGAGGGGGACGAACAGGAGGAGCAACACCGATTCCCAAGCCCGTTGCCTGCCTGGCTGTTCACAGCCGCCCTCATTCTTCGCCTTGAGTCCTCCCTCCGTCCCGCTGAAAGGAGGTCCCTCAACCCCCCTCTTGATGAGTCCAATCGTTCCACCGCTCAGTGTGCTCTGCTCGACTGGCTGCGCCTTGACAGAAAGACGGACAACCCCTCCAGTCTACTCTCCAAGGTGCCTCTGTGCAACGTCTCATCCTTTCTTGACAAGGAAGTCACAAAAGCTTCTTGTCTGATTCAACAACAGAAGCAGACGCAAGGGAAGACGCTCATAGCCGAGTCTGAGGAGTCACAGGAGTCGGAGAAGACTGCAGCAGCTTGCCAGCTGCTTGCTCTCGCATGTCGAGAGTCCCCATTGGAAGAGCACATCGAAGAAGAGGGGCAGTCTCCTAGAAAAAAAGCAGAAAGAGAGGCTCAACCGACCCAGGGACAGAGTGGAACCCTGTCCACTCAGGTGTCCAACGAGCGCCGCCCTTCTCTTCCCAATGCGATTGCAGTTTCAGTGCCAGATCGAAACAGAACATATGTTCCCCTTCGAAGCCGATCGGAGGTGAAGGCAGTGTACCCGTTTGCCTGTGACAATTGTGGAAAGGAGAAGAGGAAGTCACAGAACTGTGTCGGGTGCAAGCTTGCAGTGTACTGCTCGCGGGAGTGACAGAAGGCCCAATTCTTCAGCAGCAAACAAGAGAAGATCGATCAGAGTGCAGAGCCCCCCCTCCCCACTAGCAGCAGCAGTCAGGCTCCCAACCACCCAGAGCCCATCCCCGTTTTTGCCAGCACAATTGTTGAAAAGGTTTGCTATACAGACGGCGCCCCCCACTATCCCGACCCTCTCCTGGGGGCCCCCCCTTCCGCCAGCATGCACAGACGCTGCACTCTCTTGCAGGAGCGCGTCCTCTCTGTCCTGCAGTCTGACTCGATGTTAAAGTAGGACTCTGTTTTTTTTCAACCTCGCCTCAGGCTTTTACAGGCTAAATGTCAAGGTGTAGACAATGTCAGACAATCAGTATATAATTTCACAATATAAAGATCACTTAATGTCTTAAACAAAATTATATTAAATTTAAAATAATTGATTGTAATGCACTCAGGCTATGCCGGTAATTCATTATTTGATACTTAACTAGATATTTCAAATATGCATGGTCATCGCATGGTCATGTTTAGCAGCCGAATAGTAGGAGATAGTAGATCAAACATGTTTTTAAGAAATTATCAATTAATTTGGTACAAAAATCGATCAATCATCAGGGTTACCGATTTTTCCAGTGGTAAAGCAAACTGATTACCGGTCAACCGGTAATTACCGGTAGAGTCGCCGGCCACTAGTAAAAATTTCGGTAAAAGTTATAGAGACAAAGCATAATTTCACACACTCTGGCAAAAGATAGACAATGTCATAGCGGGAAGGCCTAGTGCGAAACTTATTAATCAATCAATCATATCATATTCAAAAAAATTTATGTCCGATAATAAACATAATTTCAAGTTATTTGTTCACAGAGATATAAAATATGCTTAACCAATAGTCACTAGTCGATGCATGATACTGTTAATCTAAGCCTTTTTGGCTCAGACCTAGGCTCAGACTAGCTAACGGCAAACTAGATGGGCACTGTGTCACTAGCTAGGTATGTGCAACCTAGGACCCTCCCCGGGTGTATAAGTTGTCCGAGTTGGGCCAGAATTAATAGCACACAAGACGGATTAAGATGGCAGTCTCTAGTGGCAGTCCATTAAACAGAAGCGTGTATAAGTCTTATAAAGAGAACAGCTAGCATGCCTCAACAGACGTAAAATTAAAATGCACAGAATGGCATAGACAAAAGTAAGCGCAAGGTAGGTACACACGTGGAGATTTGGAAGACAATGATCGAGGCAGGCACAGATGTCAGAGAAGCTCAAACTGAGATAAGCCAGGCAGAGATACCGAGATTTGAAAGGCAACAGGGAGGGACGATAAAATTCAGAAACCAATCAGGCAAACAGATTTTCTGTTTTTTTTTTTAAATCCTAACTTGATTCCTAAGTATTAAAAACGTTAAAATAAGTATTTAAAACTGTAGATTAGGGGTTGCGCTGCAGGCAAAAATTTTTTTTGAGACTTAATTTTTTTCTCATTTTTTTCCTGGTAAAGCTTAGTAATTAGAGTCAATCACCGGTAATCCAGTAATTACCGGCAGAGAAGGGTTGTTACCGGATAAAAAAGCAACCCTGTCAATCATGCATTTATAAAAAATAATTGTCTATAAGGAAATGTGTATTATTGTATAAGAGCTAGACTAAAAGTTTTTAAAAGAATTCATTAATGCACTGGTATGTAACACTTGGATAACACCGGTATACTCTCAATTAATTAAACGTTTTACTTTTCACATCATTGTTACATATTGCTAGGCGTCGGCTAAAGAAAAAAAGTAAGCGATCAGAGGGAATCTTTTTTTTTTCTTTCTTTTTTACTTTTTTACCCTAAACAACACTTAACAACAGTTGTGTAAAACATGAATAACACTTCTGCAATACTTGAACAACAGTTGTTTGACTAAAAAAGAAAAAAAAAAAGAAAAAAAGTAAAGGGTTTTGGCGGATCTTTTTTTTTTTCTTTAGCCGACGCCTAGTACCCATGGTCCTATGATAAACTAGAATTATTCGATGATTCAGATCGTATATACATAAATTTTTCTCGTCAGACCACACCTGAAGAATCAGTGAAGATGCACGTCTGAGTGACGTCTTTCTTCAAAAATTAAAAGTAATGCACATTCACGTAACGTTAACTGAATAAAATATTGCCAGTGTAGCCAAAATGTTAAAAATTTAAGTGATTCAACTATTTTTGCACTTAAGATTCCACGTGATTCAACAACTAGTTCAACAAATCCTGGAACAAATCTAACACTAAACTCATAAAAATAGTAGTGGGCATCAAGCTTGATTTCTCCTAAGCTTCGTCACTAAAATTAGTCAATCTTCTGCCCAAACCCCTTTGGTCGCTCACATCCGTATTCATCTGTCCGCTTACCCTGCCTGCCCGTGTCAACAGCGCTCCATGAAACCGCCCCCTCAAGTAACCTCTGGGGTGGAGGAAAGGAAACATCGCCCCCCCGCCGCACATCGTCTTCCATCGAGCCCTCAACAGGACCTTTCCTCTTCACATCTGATGTATGCTGAGAGGGGCCGCAAGCCATCATTTGAATGCTTTGACGGAATGCCGTCCAGATAACGCAGGCAGCTACAGAAGTGACGGGAGCACGAAGAAGGGTCTCACGACGTGTGCTTGATGGTACATCTGTTCTCACAGAGCTGACAGCACCCTTCTCCTTTTCTCTTTCTCTCTCGTTTGGTCCCTCAAACGACCCTGAGGATCCTCCGACACCCTCCACCTCCTTCTCCCGCTTTTGCATAGACTCCGGTTCCTCACCTGTGACCCTGACGCTTTTACTCTCTCCCTCTGTTTGCACATTCATGTTACGTTTCTTTCCCGAACAAGGTTCGTTGTCCCCCCACTTCATCAATTGACTTTCGTCATCTCTCTCTCTTCGACACTGTCCCTCCTGCTCTCTCCCTTCTCTCCTTCCATTTGGTTTCTCTTCCCGATCCCCTTCCAACACCTTCACTGACGGGCTAAATCCAGGAGGGAAAAAAGACAAGAACAAAGTCAGAGCTCCCTGTCTGACAGCCCTCCTGAGACACGCAATTCGGTTCTTCCCAAAACGCTCACTCCACGACGAGCTGCTTTCCTTCCCCTCAGCAAAATTTGAATGAAAAGCGTCAGCAGAGAGCTTCATATTGCGCTCACCGGTTTCCTCCTTCTCGTCTGTCCGTCGTTCTGTTTCCACCCCCCCAGAGCAATTCAGAGGGCCTGCCTTCCCCTCTCTCGGGGGCATTTCTGAAAGAAGCCAATGATGCCAATCAGCAAATGGTGCCTCCTTTTCTTCCACTCCCTTCCCCTCCCATAAGAACGATAACGGCATGTCGTGTCCAAAAACAAAGCAGGGAGTCAAACGAGATGCCGTCTCCTTCTCGAGACTCGAGGTCCCTCTCTCACCCCCCAGACAGGCAATCAGAGCAGGAAGGGAGAAGCATTCCAATTCTATTTCCACACACATCCCTCTCTCACTAGCTCCCCCCTCACCGCCCCCCCTCACACCAACAGAGGGGTCCACAAAAATCGGAAAGAGGCCAAACTCCCTCACAGCATTCCAGAATTTCTCCGCACTGAACATCCCCTTTCCCCCGTCTGCCCCCCCTTCCGTCTCTGTACAGTCTACCCGCATGACGAAGCTCTTCTTATGAAGCCCCACAGAGGACCTGCATTAAATCGGTTGTTGCGGGGGAAAAGCTTTACAACGTATCATAAATTCACTTGAGCGGCTTTTTTTCCTTCTTCTTTCTTTCACAAAAAAATGGAAACAGAGCGGCGAGCTATGGGCCCACTGTCCACTGACCGAATATCAAACTTCTTCAGCCCCATGCAGTAAACAGATGAGCACCCGAAGACGTCAGCTGTTCTTATGATGCTGCAAAGACAATCGAAGGGAAGGGGTCAACAGCTTCATTCATTCATTCATTCATTCATTCATTCATTCATTCATATGCGATCGAAATCAACTTGTCAGTCAGCCAGCAAGTCAGTCCTGAAGCCACTCAGCCAAGCGATCATCCGGTCAATCAGTCATTCAGTCAGTGTTACCAGGGAAAGAAGAAGGGGGGAGAGGGAAAGGAAAGCCCTGTCTCTGTCTCTGTCTCTGTCTCTGTCTTCCTCAGTCAGTCACTCCCCCCCCCACCCACCCAACACACAGAACGGCAGAGGGGCGTTAAAAGAGGAACGCAAAGACGACTAGAAGAACGGATGTATTGAAGTGCATGCTTCTCTTACGAGCATTCTTCGATCAGACTGCGAAGATACCAAGAGCTCGGAAGACAGGCAAACACAGGTAGACAGGAAGACCGGATAAGGTTGCACGCTCCACCTCATAGAGCCGCCCCGGTTCCTTTTCAGACTGACTGTCCAACCGTGAGGTCACCCGTCAGATTCAGTACCGCCACACTGAACGGAGGGCGACTGCCTTGGTTGTCTACTTCGGCCCTCATTTCTGGTCAAGCACAAAGGGGCCGTACACGCCGAGGAGCCCTGCAGTAATTCTCCCGTCTCCGTCTCCTTATCCGGGTAGCGCACCTGCACTTCTTTGCATTGTCCTTTCTTTCGTCATGCAGTCATCACCAACACACAAAGGTGTGTCGTGAATAGTCGTGAACAGGAACGAACAGGCTGAAAAGCTGGAGAAATGGTAGTTTCGGCGGAGAATGACTGTGAAAATCGGCTTCAAAGGTCCGTGTAAACTTGAATCCTTTCTCACGTAGTTTATCCGTCTACGCCTCAAGTGTTTTTTTGCCGTCTCCGACGTAAGTCATTCTTGCCTGCTTGCCGTCTCCTGCAGTTGAAGTAATATTAATATATATTAATACCGACTCACCTAAACCTCTTAAATTCTTCACATCTTTCTTCTGCCCAAAGTCCTCCCGCATCCTTCCACTGTCAGCATTCAGACACGATCAGTGTTTTCAGCAAATACCTCCCAGCATACTACGATATACTACGACCTCTGCTCAAGCTCTGTGCAGGAACCACATTGCTGGACTTGGCATATATAGATCTTCTCAGATGCCTCTCGTGTCCATTGCGACGTTTGAATCTGTTGAACCTGGTCTTGCGATTGCGTCCCTTGGACTCGGTGGGGTTTGGGTGTCATCAGAGCCAAGCTTGGCAACGACAGTGCAGTCTGAGCAGCTGCCTAAAGCTCCAATGGTTCTCTGAGGAGCCCTGCTTGATATTCTACTGACTTGCTGGAGCTGCATTGTTGTCAAGGTTCGGCAGCCACCAGGGGTTCGGTTCTCGTTGTGTAGTCCGCACAGCTCACTCTGTCT
>JAHBMJ010000799.1:21618-24118 GCA_018398765.1 Chromera velia | reverse complement strand
GAAATTCCTAATGAGACAGACCAGTATGCAACAACAAGATTCCTTGATCCAATCACTCACAACCATCCACCCAACGCGCCATCCTTAAAAAACATGCAGACCGCCCTCTTTCTCCCTGCACTTATTCTGGACTAGAGGGCTGTCGTCCCATTTCTCTTTTGATCTCCATTTTGCGGCATTTTCCCTGTCCGTCCTTGCCTTAGTTGGTTTCGGGTGGACTTTGGAAGAAGATGCAATTAAGGATGGGACTCTCAAGCTGTCGCTGTAAATAAGAGGAGGGTATCATTGTGGGTGTACGTACGAAATTGATGGGGCAGGCAAGGGAGGGTGGGAGGAAGCGAGTGAGTGAGTGAGAGCATCTTCCAATCCGCGCCTGCAGCCGTCTCCCAGTCCCTTCGACTGCGCATCAACAGAGAGGGCGTCATGGCTTTGCGCGCTCTTGTGAGAAACAGGTGGGTGGGAGGGGGTTGAAGAGGAGAGAGAGGTTGAAGGGTGCATGGGAGAGAATGGTTTTCTTTCTGTCGTCCCCTTTCATTTTCTCTCTCACGTTTACTCCTCGGAGTGCTGTCGGCCAGAATGAGATCACGAAAATTCTCATGGGATCCCCGATAGGCCACTCATACATATTGCTGAGGCTGCATTTGGTTTGGTTTGCATTCTTGTGCTTTCATGCATAAACTGTTTTCTTTTTCGCTGTTCAAAATCGTTTCCAGCAAAACAGCGATGGCAAGACGACTACGTAGACCGGACAGTTTTGTCCCTCCTTCCGTTCTTCTTGCAGCGGGACATCCGCCCAGCAGCAGCAGGGCAGCACCCAAAACGGTCCCCCCAACCCCCAACAGAGGTACCCCCAACACCCAAACCAACAACAACAACAGATGATGTCGATCCATTTGATTGAGGTCCTCATCTGTTCCTTGGGAGACAGGGAGGACGAGGAGGACGAGACCTGCCTGACGGCAGATGTGATGGACTCGCAGGCAGCAGCTGCAGCTGGAGGGGCGTCTGGGGTCTCGCAGCTCAACGGGCACAGTCACTCTGCAGCAGCTTCTGCGGCGGCGCCCAGGACTGGGGTTTCTCAGGAGGCTGAAGAAGAGGACGAGCGCGACGAGGCCCGCTTGGAGGCGCTGAGGGCGAAGAGAAAGAGAGTGCAGGGGGCAGGTGCAGGGATAGCGTCGGACAGCGACGACGGGGAGTCCCTATTTCAGGAGACGGATGTACAGCGGGACGTGCGGGTGAAGAGGGAACAGGCAGAGGAGAGGGACAGTGGAGGGAGGGGCAGAGGAAGACGAGAGAATGGGATTTCGCAAACCACCACGCGGCAGTTGAGCAACCAAGCTGGGCCTTCTGGAAGTAGGGGAGGCAGGCAAAAGTGATTCATATTGTAAACTCTAAGAGTCTAAGTCACACTGGATCAAATCTGACTTGCATGCTGCCACAAAGACTGTGTGCATATCAAGACAAAATTTTTTAAAAAAATGTGTATAGGCTAATTAGTTAATTGCTAATTAGTTTGTAAGAAAATGTTGTTCGCATGCATAGATCTTACAAGCCTAATATACAAGGTTAGAAAAAAAATGCTTTCTAGCTATAAATTATACATTTAATCAAGTTTTTTCTACACATCGAACTTTTATTACTTTAAGAATCCGTTTTACAGGGGCCTATAATAATTAAGAGTTTATAATAATACAGTCTTTTAACTAACCCTGTAACTTAATTAAAAAATTTATTATTGCTTAAAATTTGTTGTTAAACTAATTGAATCATTGATTTCATTTAATTTGATTGAGTACTAGTTTTTTTTTAATTTTTTGTCTGAATTTAAACCATAACTGATTATTACTATAGCCTAGACTATAGCATGCATGTGGTGGGCCACTGATGGCCCTAACAACAGTTTTTATCATGTACATTTATCTTCTAAAACAGACTTTCGTTACAAAAAGTACTGTCTTTCTATGTCTTTTAGGCAGAAAAATAGAGAAAAAGTTTGATTGAGGTTTCGAGTTCTTTTGAGTTCTTTCGATCGGGGTTCTAGACTCTGGTGCCTGAATAGATCTATCATATCATTCTCTCAAAAGAAGGAGCTCTGTCGCAGTCTGTGCTTAGGGTGATTTCTTAGGGTTACTCAGCCGTTACTGTACATTACTGATGACAAAAGTAGACAAAAGCTAGGACAAAAGGCCCACAAACTAACAACTGTCTTTTTTATACCGTGTGAATTGCACATCCATCCTTCAGCCTCTGTCTCTCCCTCATTATTACACCTCTGTGAACACCCAAGAGCGTCTCCTTCATCATCCTTCATACACCTACATATGCCTACATACACCCCTCTGAACATCCCCCTGTGGACATCCAGGAGGGCAGCAGCCTGCCAGTAGGATAGTACATGTACTCTTGCCCTCTAGCACAGAGCTCACAACAGAACCCTCCGGGGCAAGGGCCCGGCGCCCCCCGGCCTCCGGCTCCGTGCGCCCCGGCCCTCCCCCCCCCC
>JAHBMJ010000799.1:0-17970 GCA_018398765.1 Chromera velia | reverse complement strand
TGTGTGTGTGTGTGTGTGTGTGTGTGTGTGTGTGTGTGTGTGTGTGTATGTGTGTGTCTTGTGTGCGTGGAGGGATGGAAGGAGAAAAAGGAACCATTTGGTCTGTCTACCTGTCTGCCTGTCTGTCTGTAAACACCACTTGATGGCGCCCTTCACATCTGTTTAATAAAAAACTTGGTTGGGACTGCAGTTTACTGTCGTTTTTGTTGCATGTGTTCTGTCGAGTCGCATGAAAGCAGCAGCAAGGTGCGTGTGACGTCTGTGATCACGTGAACAACTGTCGCGAGGCACTTGACTCTTAAAGTTTAGAGCCCCCTGCCCTTATTGTCTGAGTGACCGTGTTGTTTTTTAGTGCTTTGTCCCTAGAAAGAAGAAGAGCAGGAAAAGAAAACACTCAGTCCTTCTCTCTCTCTCTTTATCCCCCCCCATCTGTCTGTCTGGCCTTCCTCTTTGGCTCTTTTTTTCTTTTTTGTCTTTTGTGTACATGTAAAGAGGCATGGAAAAGAAAAGCCCTTGTGGCTGGCGAGATTCCGCGTCTGTGTGTCTATCTCACTTTTCCTCGTTCGTCATGGCGCTTACTTCACTAGTTTACTTGGTTTGTTTGTCCGTCAAGAAAAAAGCGAAGAAGACAGAAAACCAAAACAAAAAAGAACACAGGTCTCTGCACTTTCCCTTGCACTTTCGCCACTTTTGCTGTGCTTTCTCTATGCAGGCTGCGACGTTTCGTCAGGAGTTTCTCTCGAAGGTAGAATCAATTGGACACCAGCAAAGACGGATTGCTTAAGCATGCATTAGCATGCATCTTAGTTTAATTTTACCCTAATCTGTATGTTGCTTTGTATACTATCACAAAGTTCCTCGTAAACACTTTCAAAAAAATGATATAAAATTTGAAGTAAACATTTTAGTGGGTTTCATTTTTTTATCGTAGATTTTTAGTTCTTTTGTGCATCAGTGCATAATTTTATATCATTTTGCACCAATTAAAATTGATTTAAAGATTGAGGCAGTTCTCTTCCCCTATCTTACAGATTCTTACTTAGAACTAGACTTAGAACTATGTAAGCAACGTAACGTAACGCAACCACTACTTTTTAAAAAGGAGACACTCCCTTTAATAATACTTTCGAGAGAATCTACACTGAAATTATAGTGTGACACAATTCAAATTGTGACACAATACCCTATACACTAGTACCAGTGACACAAATAATTGTGTTACAATAGGTGTGATCAAATAGTTAGAGTAACTTGTGTATGATGAAATTGTCAGACAAAAATTGAAGTGATCCTAAACTTTCAAAGTGACTTGAAGTCTTTAGAGTTGTCATTCACTCACTTCACTCACCTCACTTATTCACTCACTCACTCACTCACTCATTCACTCACTCAGTCACTCACTCATTCACTCAGTCATTCACTCATTCACTCAGTCATTCACTTACTCACTCAGTCATCTCACTCACTCACTCACTCACTCACTCACTCACTCACTCACTCACTCAGTCACCTCACTCACTCACTCACTCATTCACTCACTCACTCACTTACTCAGTTACTCACTCACTCCTGTACTCACTCACTCATTGACTCATCTCACTCACCACGCAGCGGTTTAGGTATAAACTGTTGCTCAGGAGTGTTGCAATCTGTAAGGTACTAGGCTCTACGTAGAAGAGAACTTACTATAGGAAGATGCAAAACATTCATACGGAGAGGACTGATAAGAAGGAGAATGTCTTCCTTCTTATCAATCAGTCTGTTTGATTCGTATTCAATCATGCTTCAATCAACACACGATCACTATTTCATAAATCCATGCAGTACGCCCGCCCCGCATATTTCAATAAGATGCGGCGGCGGGTCTGGCGGCGAGCACCTCCATATTGAGCCCTTACAGTCACCCGCTGATCGTGAAAATAGAGAACGATCACTCAAGGGCAGAGAAAGTGCACCTTCTTTGCAAAATCAATGACTTTCCGTCTTACACCTGATTTGACAGCAGTCGATCGATCACGAGGGACGTACTGAGTTCCCCTGTCTTTTGAGAGCTTGAGTTTTATCTGTCTGTCCGCACGCATGACGTCGATCGGGCACCACAATGTTTTTGTTCTCATTGCCCTAAGTTTCTGCCGAACAAACCGAAGCATGCCTTGAAGACGAGGCTCAGATCTCACTTTTCCTGTCTTCAACTGTTCCATCAAAGGAGCAGAGTCAGTCACAAATTCGATCGGGACCTTCTTCTGCCACAGAGCCTCAACAAACGACTTCCACGCATACACTTTCTTCACTGTCTCATGCTACGCGCACAGTTCAGAAGACGTACTGGAATTCAAGACTCTCTTAATCCGTTTAGACTTCCATGCAAAGAGATTGTTCTCTCGCATGGATCCAATCGACTCGCTCTGATCTACAAGGAACGCCTCATACCCTGCCCTCCCTTCTCCCCAAGAAAGAGAAAAAGAACCGTCATGAAAGTCAACGATCTTGGGATTGTGGCAGAGAGTGAAGACAAGAGGCCGTTCCGTTTCTTGAGCATGCAAAAGGAGACGTAGCACCCCCTCAACCTTCTCTGCAGAAGGCCGAGTGGACCATCGGGACAGCTTGCTGAAGAGAAAAGAGATGGAAGGAAGAGTACGAACAACCCACCCCGTAACCGCTGTGCATTTCTGTATTAATGGAATGAGATCCTCCAACACTTCTCCCTCTTCAGGAGGCTCAAGAAGAGATGCGTTCAATCTCCCCCCGAGCAACTTCTTCTCATCTATTTCAATTGAGTCAAGGTAGGCTTTCTGTCCGATTTCGTACCCCTCACGCGTGCAAGTGAGAGTCATTCCTACATACTTGAAACTCTCTCCTTCTTCCAATAACTCAGGCTCGTTCATCTTGAGCCTCTTCTGAATGGGAGCAAAGTGAATGAGTGGATCGGCAGCAAAAATAAGCAAATCATCCACATGCATCAGCATGATTGCGATGATCTTTCCTTTCTTATCCTTCTTGACAAACACACTCTCTCTCAGCTCTTCCCACCCTTCCTCCTTTGCCATCTTCCTGAAGCTCTGAGTGTATAGACGAGGGGCATCCTTGAGTCCATACATCGCTTTATTCAAACGAAAGACTGACCCTGCTTTTATCCACTCAGGCAGACCTACGAGAAGTTTGTCGGGCAACCGAACATACACTTCATCCTTCATTTCAGCAGTCAGAAATGCAGTTCGAACATCCGACTTTGCGCACCCCCATCCCTTTGTTACCGCAAATGAAAGTACAAGCAAGACAGACCACCAATCGGCCGTCCCTGAGTATGTCTGCAGGTCCTTCCTATCGTCTTGGAATCCCTTCACAACCAGACGCGCTTTCACGACTCTCTTTCCCCCTTTTAGTTTCTAAGTCAGGACCTATCGACACCTCATGACTTTCCTGCCTTTTGGGACACGCACCCCCCGACGGAAGACCGTTTCATCCAGGAAACGCTGCAGCTCATCAAGCATTCCTTTCTCATGACTGCCACTCTCGACCTCTTCATTCGTTGCATCAATGTGTCCTTTTTGAGGATTCATGTGACTCATCATTTTTTTGACTACAGTCGGATCAACGGGAACGATCTGAGGGAGGGGACGTCTCTTCTTTTCCTTTTCCGCAATCACGCAAGCAAGCTCTTCTTTTAATTTCCCTAGACGCTCTCTCAGCGCTTCTTCTTTCTCTTCATCATCTTGTGCAGCCTGCACTTCCTCTCTACCTTCCTGCGTACGAAGCGCATTCCCATCGCTGTCTATCCCCCAATCCACCTCAACGTCTTCAGCGATAGGGGACGGAGGCACACCCCCTCCGTCTTCTCTTTCCTCTCTCTTTGGCAGCCGTCTGGCCCCCCTTCTGGGCTCTGAGTCCCTCTCTGTTTCCTCTCTTTCTTCTCTCTCCCCTTCCTCTCCCTCCTCCTGCTGTGCATGCATCTCGAGCTGACCTGTCTGAATTTGTATGCCTGCAGGGCTCTGAAGGGGAAAAGAGAAAGGCTGTGCACCTCCTATGTCCGATGACACAGAAGTTGCAACATAGCGCTCACACAGTCGAGCAGCCGTGTGAGAGACAGAAGGAAAGAAACAAGCAGACGCGAAAAAAGAAAAGAACTTTGCAGGAGGACGATCTCCCGCATCGCAAGGCACCTCCTCAACATCAACATCCGAGAAGGCCCCATCATCCACCTCATCTGACCCCCTCCTCTCACCCCCTAATCCCGGAGACACCCCAGAAAGAGAAGGAGAAGACGAGTAAAAAGAAAAAGAATCATTCATATTCCCACCTTGCCCTCCCTCCCCTTTTGATTCCCCAGGAGAAGAGAGAGAAGAGTTAAACAGTTTGCGATCCATGCCTCTCCACGCAACAAGTGAGACAGAAGAGGGAGGAACATGAATAGGCTTCCAACCATTGTTCTTTCTAATTATTACCTTCACCACATTTGAATTTTCGATTCCTCCAAAGAAGCCCTCGACACCATGCACGGGCTCTTCGTCTTTCTTTCTCGGACGGGCATCGTATACACATACACGATCACCAACAGTGATGGGGGGAATCTCTGCTGCACGTTCTTCTCCAAAGAAAGTATAAACAGGGGACTTACCGGTGACAGTCGAGATGCAATTGTTCAATTCTTAAACCACCCCCTGGAACAGCCACTTTTCGGTGTAGGGGGGAAGACCGGTTTGTCTCCTCACCTTCCGAAGGAGACGCTTCACTGTCCGATTTGCTCTCTCCCCCTGGCCCTGATGTTGAGGGGTGTAGTCCGCCCCCCTCCGGTAAAAAATTCTCTCTTCCTGACAAAAGTGATCATACTGCCCTTTCTTGTCTCCCGAGAACTCTTTTCCATTCTCTGTCTGTACAACCTCCATCTTTCCATACCGAGGCTCAAAGCGACACACGACCAAGCAGAGATGTCTGACTGCCTGCGCCTTGTATCCAAGAATCTGCCCATCCATCAGTCTTCCTTTTCTTTCAGTTAGAAGACTTGTTGGCACCCCCCCAGACAAAAAGAGAAGATCTTGTGTCCAATGAGATCCTAATCTCTCTGGCACCCCCCCTCCCTGCCTGGCTGGTATCCGTCTCATCTCTACATTGACCTCTCTGCACTCCCTGCAGTTAATTCCTTTTCTGCACTCTTCTACCGTCACTTGGTGTGCCATGCCTTTCTCTCTGAAGCATGCATAGAGCCGTCTCCCTGTCGTATGCCCAAACCTACCATGCCATAAATTCAACTCTGCAGGGGACATGTGCTCTGTGCATTGTTGTGCCCACGAGACGGAAAGCTTCGCCTTGTCGGGCATCCGCTCCCTGGCAGCCTCATCGGTGCCTGAAGAAACAAAAGAAGAAAAATCTGAAACAATGGTCAGGTATACACAGTCTTTTCTGTCTGCACTCAAATAAGATTCAGAGGGAGGAGAAGAAGACGATGGAGAAAGAACACGCACTACATGCACCCCATCTCTCTCATACAAACGAGCTCTCACTGCACCACCCCCCTTACCAGGAAATTCAACCCAAAAGGGAGGGTCCACTTTCTGCATCCTGCAACCCCTCACTGAGAGGAGAGACACAGGGACTGACAATTTGAAGGCCCCTCTCAGAAGAGGACAAACGGGCTCTCTGTCCACCCCCTCAAGCAGAGGTGATGCCTCCACCTCCTCAGCACACACCATCTCTCCCCCCGAGGCCTCCTCATACCTGAACTTACAGGGCCTGCGGGAAACAATCGAGTCTTCGAGATCCCCCCCAATCAAATGCCGACTGCAACCCGTATCGGCAACAGGGGACTTCTTTCTCCACACCCATCTCGACTCCCCTCTGCTCCCCGCTGCCCCCACACGCTCTTTCCTTTCCTCCTCTCCGCCTGTGTCATCGTCATCGCTGAGGGGGGCGAAAGAATTTTCGAGGCGGATCCCCCCCCTAACTTGCACACCCTTCTCAAAGCCCGAGCGTGGTCAGGCGCTGCTGCGCCCCCCCTCCTCAGTCCCCTACCCCCCATTCTTCTTACAGACAGGGGCCTTGTCCCAATGCCCCTTCTCCCCACATGCTCTGCAGGGGGAAACACCGTCGAGGGTGGCTCTGCAGGTGCTGACGTGTCTATTTCCACACGTCTGACAGACAGAAGGGGAGTCTTGTGAGCCAGAGGAGCTCTGCCCCCCCCCATTCACCCCCTTGGCCGCCCTGTTTGCCCTCTCCACACCCTGTGAACCCCTCTCTCTCTCCTGCTCCTGCAGCTCTGTCTGGGGGCTGTCTGTCAGGGCGAATTTCTTGAGGATCTTTCGCAGCATCGAAAATTTGATGCAGGAAAGAGAGAGGTCATTGAGTTCGGCAACGTTGTCCGACTCTTCAAACACTTCGTCGGGAAGAGCACGAAGGACCTCCTTGTGCTGGACTCGAGTGAACGAATTCAGGACGTTGGGGACGAGACCGTCTTCATCGATGTGGTACTTCTCTTTGGACGCGTCACGAAGAAGCTCATCCAGCCTCTTATGAATGGTATAGTAGGAGAAAACGAGACCAGAGCGAACAACGGGGAGGCCGTCCTTGTCCACCTTGTCACAATGATACGGGAAGAACTGAATGTGAAGGGCAATCTTGCTTTCGACCTTGAAGGTGAGAAGACCGTACTCCTTTCGGAGTGTGCGGGGAATGTTCTCGGCAAGCACACCCCGATCCAGCAATCTCTGGATGTCACGGTTCACCTCCGAGTTCTCAAGCTTGTCGAAGCAGACCTTCATTTTATTCCTCCAACTCTCGTCTGAAACAAAGCGTTCTCTGGGTAGCTGGTCGTTGCAAAAGTTCTGCCACTTCTGCTCCCACTCCTTAATGTGCTGCTTGTTCTGCATCTGAGGCACAGCACCGAAGTCAACTTTCACGTAGCAGTAGGAAGAAGAAGCGGACACAGAAGGGGCCTGCTCCTCATCCTCTGGAGGAGAATCAACACAAGAATTAATAAGAGACGGGGCTTGTGAGAGTGACGGGGCGAGAGCAGCCATCTCTTCTTTAATTCCTCTCTGCACTGAGGAATCAATCAGGGCCTGCAAATCGCTTTTGGAGAGAACAATCATCTCTCCTGAACCCGTTGGTACCCTGGTTGCGGCCGCTGCAGCCTCAGCTGCCTGCTGGTCTTTTAGGAGTCTTCTCTTCTCTGCACGAGTCCGCACCATTTTTGAAAATTCCGGTTTGACTCAATCAGATCGTGACACACTGGACTGTAAGGTACTAGGCTCTACGTAGAAGAGAACTTACTATAGGAAGATGCAAAACATTCATACGGAGAGGACTGATAAGAAGGAGAATGTCTTCCTTCTTATCAATCAGACTGTTTGATTCGTATTCAATCATGCTTCAATCAACACACGATCACTATTTCATAAATCCATGCGGTACGCCCGCCCCGCGTATTTCAATAAGATGCGGCGGCGGGTCTGGCGGCGGGCACCTCCATATTGAGCCCTTACACAATTTTAAGAGAGATGCTGAGAGTTTATAATGAAGCGGACCATGGCTTAACGGTTTTGACTTGACTAAAACTGCGCTGTACAGCTCACACAAGTCATCCGCGCGCAGCCGTTTCCCCCGCGGAGTCTATCATCTAGGTATAGAGCCGGTCTGCACAGCCCACAGCGGCTGTAACGCTACCCTCCGACGCACGCAAAACTGCGCTAAGCACAGCAAACACGCAATCTACAACTATTTTTTTCACATATAAGTGTGATTTAATTGAATCAGTCAAAAGCTCTTAAAATCATAATTATTGTGTCATAAATCATTATGATATAAAAGGTTCTAGAAATTCTTATTGTGAAACACTATGGTTCCAGTGTAAGAGAATCTTTGGCTCACAAAATCTTAGTTAAGATACCTTAAAACAAGTCAGTCGAATTTTTTCTTTTGACTGAGAAAGTAAAGCTATATGAAGCTAAGAGAGTACTTAAGAAAAATTGTATGCCCCTAGACTAGATAAAGTTATAATAAACGTCTAACGTTAACAGGAAAATATGACGCACGCATACGTACACGCACGTCATAGAAGCTAGGACCTGAAAAGATAATTCAGCTGAGGGGGCACTTACCAAATTTAAGTTATGTAGCAGTACCTCCCTGAACCTAATGTCCACTTGAATGGTGGGGCCGCATTTTTAGATAGGCTTGAACGCCCGCGCCGCAGGCGCGGGCGGTATTTTGAAGGCCCGCGCCGCAGGCGCGGGCGGTGTCTTGAAAAGCAGCGCCGCAGGCGTGGGCAGTGTCTTGACCGGCCGCGCCGCAGGCGCGGGCGGTGTCTTGAAAGGCAGCATGCAGCTGCATGCTAAAGAATCGCAGCTGCATATGTGTCAACCCGTCTCCCGAAGTGCAAATGTATCTAAACAACCCTGAAGAAAAAGAGATCGACGAGATTGATGGACTTTCAGACTTTTCGTTCAATTACCTTACCTCTCAGAGTACCCAACGTGACCCAACAGAAGAAGGATTCACAGCATCAGAAGTATTGCCTACAAAGTGTTAGTGGTTGATCTTGCTTTGCCGGAGTCTAAGAGAAACTGAAACTTGCAGAAGGCTTTCCGGCAGGAAACTCCTCGTGCGATACCCGGACCCCCAACTCCACCCTCGGGGTTACTCCTTCAACATGTTGAAGGAAGACCCCGCCTTCTTGCAGAGCATGTTCAAGGCTCTAGAAAAGCCCCTCAGAAAGGCCGACAAGCGGCAAGAGGTATACACCAAGCTCAGAGAAGCAGTCAGCGTGAAGAATGCTGAGTCGGTGAAGGAGTTCGATCCCGAGAATCCTGACGATAGATCCCTCGTCGGCCTTTCAGACAGAAGTCAAGCGAAGGCAGTCGCACGCTGTCTACAGTCCCTTGTCCCGGCCTCACAAGCCCCCGCCGCAACAAACAACAACGCCCCCCCTATTTCCAAGGGTGAGAACCCTGTCTTTGCAAAGGCAAAGGCAGCCACCAGGCCGTCTCCTTCCTCCGCCCCCCCCCTCTGCTGTTGCCAGCCCTCCAAAGAAAGCTCTCTCTTCTGCTGTAACTGCATCCCAACACTCCAGACCTGTAAAACCACAGCCAAAGCAATCACAGTCAATCATGGGTTTTTTCAAGCCTGTGTCGAAGGAAGAGAGTCACGCGTTGCTGCAGAAGCAAGA
Source organism: Chromera velia (assembly GCA_018398765.1). Lineage (NCBI taxonomy): Eukaryota > Chromeraceae > Chromera > Chromera velia. The sequence goes on along the minus strand of JAHBMJ010000799.1, from coordinate 8,813 downwards.
GGAAAAAACCATGGAACGAGAAGCAGCGAGGGCAGAAGGGACTCAACAGAGAGGGGAGCTTGGTAAGCCGATTGAGTTTCCCTCTGCAGACAAGATTTTTTCGGAGATGGACATAGAGAAACTAAAGGGATGGTTGATTGACTGTGGGAAGCTCGCGGTCTCCCAGCGCTTCTGCACAGATGCTATTCAGGTTAGCAAATTTCCAGCACCGCACTAAGATTAACAGATTTTCAAATACGTTTTTCTCATTCGTTTCCTCTCTCTCCTTTTTGTACCCTGCTTGCAGGTGTGTCTGATCGATATTGAGGGTTCTGAGGGTGACAACAACGACGAGAATTCTCCAGATGAAGACAACTTGAAGGGTGGAGACAGAACCGTCAGAAAAGAGCAGGAGGAAGGCGACGGCCCTTCAACGAAAAAACAGAAAGTCAGTTCTCCCGGACGCTTTGTTTTTTGAAAGAATGCCCCCTCATTGACAGCTGAGAGGCAGAGAGAGTGAGGCCCAGCAGAGAGAGGCAGAGAGACAAGAGCAACAAAAGAGGCTTACTCTATATCAAGCGTGTGGTCTCAGAGTGCGAGCTCACCAAACGCAGGTGCAAGCCCGTGAAATCTGCAGGTTGAGCAATCTTGCTGATTCTGATTCAGAAGATGAATGAATAGAGATGTTATATATGACCATATACTGGCACCAAGCTATGTATGATGTAATCTAGGATATAATATTGATATTGTATGATTATATATGATGATATGTACAAAACCTAGGCATGAATAGTATTTTAAAGGCAATATATCGATTTATTTATACTAATTTATACGTTATTATTTTTTAGTTTTTTTTTATATTCTTTGAATGAGATTTGCTAGGCCGCAAATTTGGATAGACTTGATTAGCCGCGCCGCAGGTGCGGACGATCTTAATATTTTTTTTTCAAGTGGACATTAGGTTCAGGGAGGTCTGTAGCAGCTTCTGGGTCATTTGTATGGATCGAGTGGGTCAGAAAGTTTTTTGCATGGGCCTGGTGAGCCGCGGGCCAGCCCCTGGCTACTAGTATAGGGCGGCGCCCCTGTCTGAAGTTCAGCCCCTACGGCCCCGAATTTCGGAATCCGGAATACCCCGGCACCTTGCTGTGATGCGCGCAGTTCGTGCGATTCTGAATTAAATCTATGCATATAAAAAGAAATAAGAGGCGCTCTGGTATTATTTGAAAGAGCAGAGGCTGTGATCGATCTGAAGAGGGAGAGTATGGATGAAACTCACTCCTCTAGACTTACCGAGACTTACCGAGACTTACTAGCTGACTTACATCCTCCACAAACTCTACAAGACTGCACGACTGAGAACGTAGGAAGAGTCGCAAGCCTAGATCGAACCTTAGAAGTTCAGTGTGTTCAGGCCGGTTTTTCCCGTGGGGGTCTGGCCCGGTCTGCGCGACCACGCCGGCGTACGCGTGCGTCAATCGTGCAGTTCTCATTTTTCTTGCTTTCCGGGGCCGTTCGCAAGCTTGCTTATAATTGCGTAAGACCCAATATGTGCATGGCCGTACGTAGCGAGCGCCCTATATGAGCGCCCTTCATGCTGGCCGTCTCCCGAATTTTGAAGTCTCCAAACGTCCCTTCCGAGAGTCAGACTTTGGCGTCAACAGTCACCATCACAGCGTCACAATGCGTCTCACAGTCTGGCTTTTGGCTTCTCTTCAGTTGACGCAGCAACAGCGTACATGGCTGTACTTCATGAGAGAAGGGCAGCAGAAGTTTGTGGTCTGGTGTTTTTTTGGATGAAATCGATCGTCGGCTGGGCGAATGCACGCAGTGTCGCGTAACGTCCCAGATCGAAAGTCTCAAGTGTCTGTCAGAAGGAGACCTGCAGGAGAGCTGTACGAAATCACCGAAGCTCTTAGGGAAGCTGCGAATTGGGTCAATAGAGGCATCATCAACCCCCTGTGTGACTCTGATGTCTCGACAGTGCGCGGATTGTCAGAAGGCAGACATCCTTCTGCTCCGGAAGTGCCCCGAGTGTGGGGACAAACTCTGCTCGCCTTGCTATGAGAGGCGGGCAGAGGGAGCTACCAGCATGGCATGTAACTTATTTGGAGGGAACGGGTGGTGCGGCAAGTGTACCCAAAGCGCATACGACCGCGACTCGGAGTTGTTTGACCGTTACGACCCTGACGACCGGTACGAACCAGAAGACATGGACGAGTGGCAGGATGAGACGCTCTTGGCACAAAAAACGGAAGAAAAACCGGTGGAACGGGAACCAACAGGACAGTTGACGGGGTCAGTCACGTCAATGTGTTCATTGGGGTGTGGACATGGTCTGTAGACCCCTACCAGATTCGGTGCTTTTCTCCTGTCATGACCGTGACCGTCTCTTCTGTGCTGTCTGTGGGAAAAGAAGCATCAGACAATGTGAAGTGAGAACATCCCCCATACCTTCTTGCTCTCTTCGTTTCTTCTTCTGCTGTCTTTTTCCGTTCTGCCAAAAAACCGTGGGGCCTCCTGCGGGTCCCCCTTCCCGTCCCGTTTTTCTTCCTGACAATGACAATTTCAGGTCTTTTCACTGCATGTAAATGCAAGCGACTGTGAAGTCAACCGGCAATTCCTCCCTCCCTGCCGCCCTCACTCCCTCCCGGGTTCCTTCCGGCAAGGCAAAGAAGACAAACAAGCAAAGACGCACCGTGAGCTCTTCCGCAGAGGTTCCTCATGGCTCGTTTGCCATCTGTCTGACCTTCTGTCGTGTCCATGATGTTTTTCAATCAAGAGATGCGCACCGAGAACAACATGAATATCCTTCCTTCCTTGTGTGCTTGTGCAGGAGACGCGACGACCCGGCGCCCTCCCTTCCTTCAGGGGCCGTTGAGAAGAACAGCCTCCTCCTCGCAAGTATGGAAGATAGGGACAGAGATGATAGGGACAGCAGGAACAACAGACCCAAAGCAGACTTCCCACCTCCCCTTCGTCTAGAGTTTCTCGCCAATCCCACAGCAGAAGGACACGGAGAGAGGGGGCATCCAAACAGAGCACACACACCCCAAGGGCCACCACCGGACAGGGCTCCCTTGCCTACAAACTTCCTGTAGGTCGACAGACGGACAGATATAGCGCGCTTTTTTGTTTTTGTGTCTGACAAAAGATGGTGAGCAAAGAATTGGGCAGGAACGCAGTCGGTGGTTTTTCATTTTTTCTTCCATTTTTCGGAGAAGAAAGTCGTTTGCCGGGGGGGAAAGACATAATCTGTTGTTGCCTCTCTTACAATAGTATCTGTCTCTTGTGCGAAGCTACGCGTGATGGCACCTCTCTCTCTTTCTTTCTCTCTTTCTCTCTTTCTCTCTTTCTCTCTTTCTCTCTTTCTCTCTCTCTCTCTCTCTCTCTCTCTCTCTGTGTGTGTGTGTGTGTGTGTGTGTGTGTGCCCTTCGTGCGCCTCCTTCATGGACGGAATCCTTCCTGCCGCCGCGCATGCGTGCAGGAGGGTCTTCGTTGGCGGGACCACCCGGGATACCACAAGAGGTGCGTGTGCTTGAAAAAAGTGAGGAACAACTTATTGGAATGCCTGTTTGTCACTTCCACTGCTTATCAAACATCTGTAGCGGCACGAGCAGTGTTTTGGAATGCTCTTCCAAGGCTGAATGCGAAAAGCAGTCTGTCTGCTTAGCGCATGCGTCGATCCACCCACTGTCACTGGTTCTCGTTGCTTTCAGTCATGAATGATTTCTCGATCGAGGGTAACTCCGAGTTTTTCCTTTGCACCACCTTCACATGTTGTTTAAGATCGGCCGACCGTCTTATGCCTCTCCGGTTCTTGAATCCGTTTCCCTCAACGCACGCATGCATGTGTCCGTTCTTCTGTCTGTCTGTGGAGAAGAAGAAGAAACATATAGTCTGTCTGTCTGTCTGTGAAAAGACGATATAGTCTGTCTGCTTTCATTCAGATGACCTGAGGGGTTACTTCTCCTCTCTGCGCTTCACGGTGTTGGAGGCTTCCATCATCCGGCACAAGGAGACGCAGCACTCCCTTGGGTACGGATTCGTGTCTCTGCAAGAGAGGCACAGGGCAGAGGAGGTGTTCAGGATGCACCACGTGATCAAAGGAAAACCGGTGGACGTCAAACCTGCCGTGGGGGTTCCTCAGTCGAGAGGAAACTCACCAACCAACAAGGTCGAAAGTCCGGAGCCCACCAAGGTCTTCGTCGGACAGCTCTTGTACGATGCCACAGCTGGTCGGTCCGCTGGCTCACAGGCACTCACTCTTTCGTCCGCTCAAACGCGCGCACAGGACTTTGCACCTTTCTTTGCTTTGCTGCTCCCTTCTCCTGCTGCTGCCTGCATGCGTGAAGTGAGCGGTCGAAGCAAGAAAACAAAAATGACTGTATGGGGGCGTGACGTCATCTCACAGTTGATGCATTCGATGGCAATCTTTGTGCATGTCCATATGTGTGTGCCAATGTGCGCGTCTTCGTGGATTCATGCTGGTTCCTGTCCTTGTTCTCATGTGTGTGTGTGTGTGTGTGTGTGCAGAATTGGTGCATGCAGCGCTGTCTAAATTTGGAAGGATAATCGCAGTAGAAGTGATGACCGAAAGTCCGTCTCGTCACTTTCGTCTCTTTTCCTTCTGCTCTTCATCACCTTGTCATGTTTTTGATTGCTTTTCTTTTCTCTTCGAGGCTCTGTCTGGGCTGACTGAATCGTTTAGTCCTTCCCCTGTTTCATCGGTGAGTTCTTCTGCTTTTTTAGGGCACCTTCTGTCTTTGAGTGCATTCATTCGCCTCTACAACACAAATTCCTCCATCCATCCTTCCCCATCCCCCGTCGTCCCGATTTCTCACTCGCTTTGCCTCCAGAATGTGACGCTAATGGGGCCAAACTAGTCCATCTCCTTCTTGATCAACAGCAACAAATAGTGAATAATCAATCGTGTGCGCGGTGCCTTGTGATCCTCTTTTTCCCGCTGCAGAGAGCTCGGTGGACTGCGGCAGGAACCGGTGCGTCGGGTACGGCTTTGCGACCTTTGCGGACCATCGGGCAGCAGAGGTCGCCTTACGGCAGGGAGAGACGGAGATGCCCCGAGGGGCTAAGGGCGGTATCTGCACAGTAAGGAGGGCCCAGCACAGACGGGAAAGAGAGGTTCAGCAGCCTGTACAGGGACGAGAGAGAGACAGAGACAGGGAAAGGGAAAGGGAAAAGGAGGGGCAGGCTGAGGGTCTGTCTGGTGACCTAATGGACAGGCAGAGACACCGAAAAGATGTACGGGAGGGAGGGGAGAGGTTGGAAGGCCGTGGGGGGCATCCGATCGAGACAGTTAACGGGGGGGCAAGGGAGGTGTTACCGTTTCATGAGAGAAGGAGTGTGATGGGCCTCCGGGCTTGGGACGATGACGTGAGGGAAGAGGGGGGTGCTGTGGTTGGGTTCCGGGGGACTGGGGGGGAGAGGGAGAGAGGAGAAGAGGTAGGAGTTCCGGGAGTTGCAGGCAACAGAGACGCAGACCGAAACAGAGGGCCTGTCATTCTTGGTCCTCGCGGAGGAGACGGCAGTGAGAGGTTTCCTGTCCTTTTCGGAGGTGCGAGGGGAGACGGCAGTGACAGAGGGCGCCCCTTTGCGGCCATCAGGGAAAGAGACAGAGACCTCGAGCGAGACACCCCTATGCCGCCAGCTCGTGAGAGGGACAGAGACAGAGAAAGAGAAAGAGGTCCTCCGGTGCTAGAAGAAATGGGGGCCCCGATGCCTCGGCATGGCGGTCTGTTCCTGTCGTCGTGAGATTTCTTAGCGAGGACATGCGTGGAGAAGTCTGCTTTGTGTGTTTTCGGTTCAGTTGTGTACCTCTTGCGAAAATGCTGTGTCTCTATCTTTTGTCTCACCAAGAGGGAATTTTGTTTTAGGGAGTTTTTTTGATTGTCTTTCCAACTCTGAATTGATGACCTTCAGCGTCCTTTGGGGTTTCGGGGAGCTGCGACTGTCCTTTCTGTCTCTCTGTTCTCTGCGTGTGTGCGAGTGAACGATGGGGGGGGGGCTACGTGTGTGAGGTGTGAGGTGCAGACCAAAATGTGGTCTCCACGTGTCCTTGTGCGTTGCCGAGAACGGCGCAAAAGCAGGCCAGTATTTCTCTCTCTTCTGTTCCGTCTCCCTATCCTGTCCTGTCTGCAGGGGATTCGCCCATGGGGGGATCACAACGCCAACGGCAGATGCCGTCCGCGTCTCCGTGCAGTGCGCCGATTGTGTCTGCTCAGGGCTCGCCTGCCATGAAGAAAATGCGGAGAGAGTATTCTGAAGGTCAGATTCACAACATGCTCAGCATGTGCTTAATTCAATGTTGAATGCACAAAACCCAACTCATTCAACACATGCAGTTTTGAAAGGAGGGGGGCAGATGAAGGGGGTCAGAAAACTTCTGCAGGCTTCAAAGTGAACAAAAGGAAGAAACGCGGAAAAAGCGTTGCGAGTGCAGAGAGAAAGAAAGAATGAATGAATCACACTTGCCTGTATGCAACCATTTTGTAAAGCCGACCGACTTATGTGCAGGAGAGGATCATCATCAGCAGCAGGGGCCGAATCGGATGGGGCCCTCCTCCTCCTCAAGTTCCAGACCGAACGGACAGGGCAGATCGCCGAGACCAGCAGGAGGAGGAGCAGGAACACCGCTGGGAGGGTCGCCTAGACCGCACCTGAATCATGTGAGGAGAGGAATCCGACCCCCCCCCTGGTATGCGATGGAGGCACAAAGAATGGGTCAGTGAAAAGTGAGATACATAGATGTTTGTTCTGTGAGGTCGACGATTGGCGTCCCATCAACACAGTGAGATGCTGTAGGAAATGAGGAGTCAGGAAGAACAGGAATGAAGGAAGAGCGTCCGACTACAGTTGTCTCTCAATCTGCGACCGCGTTTCTCTTTGGCAGTAAAAGAGAAAGGCCCTCGCAGGCCTGTTGCTTCAACGTGTACTTCCATCTCTACCTCACACAGACACAAGCGCACTTATGCTCATTAAAGAAACAACGTACTTCGTGTCTCTTGTATCTGTCCCTCCCCTTTCCGCTCTGCAGAAGAAGACTGGAACCATCCAATGGCGCCACCCCCCCACTGGGAAGGTCCCATGGGAGACGGATTCATGCCGCCGCGCGCCGCCGCCGTGCACATTGGGGCCGGGGGGCCGATGGTGCGACCCCGGGGGCCGGGATACGGACCAGGTCCCGGGCCAGGGCCAGGGCCAGAATTCGGCGGTGGCGGCGCTTTCCCTCCTCCGAGAGACGAAAGGACTTTCGACATGGCAATGGAGACATTCGAGAGAAACCGGAGGAACGAGCTGAAGATGCTGGAGAACTCTGTCGAGATGGACAACAGACGCAGGAACCACACGGTTGAGAAGTTTGAAGCTAAACGACAAGTTGACAGACAGGGTTTTGGTCCGATGGGCAGGAACAGAGACGGCATCGGCGCCTTCGGACCCCGCGCGCGGCCTTACATGGAGTTCGACCACAGAGGAGGCAGGCAGGCTGTGATGAGTGGGGCCGATGACAGGTTTGTGAGGAGAGACGGAGGCGGCCGATGAAGAAAAATGCCTCTTTGACTGGAGAAGTGACGAAAGGATTACGCTAGTTTGTGAGTGCTCATTGAGCAACAAAACGTGTGTGCGTGTTGCGCCCCTGTCTGCGCAATTGAGTCTGCCTCCCTGCCTGTTGCTTGTCTGCCTGTTGCTTGTCTGCTGGCGTGGGTTTGTATTTGGAAAGGGAAGGGAAGGGAAAGTGGTTCACTGGTAAGTCAATGTCGATCTGTGTGGTTGTTGCAAGTCGATAGATGAGCCGTCTTTGCGAGGTGCTTGGAAGGAAGTTGAGGCAGTGTTGGGCCATCAGGGGGAAGATCTCTCTAATGCATGATGCATGTCGTCGCATGCAGTGGGCGGGGGGGACGGGGAAATTTGGGGGATTGCATAGTACGTGACAGCAGAAAGATCCAACAATGGTTGGTACTTTATAACATCAACGCGAAATCGCTCGGTTTCCTTCTTGAGAATGTTTATGTGCATGTGCATGGTCTGCATGGTGAGTCATATGGGTGAATCTCGCACGCATGCATGAAACGAGAACCAGACACATGTACATACCAGTGGTGACGAATCTTAAATTCCAAATCATAAAAGCTTTTAAAAGCAATTTGTGTGATCGATCAAATAACTAGTCAAATAAGTTGAATCAGCTAGACTTACATTTACTTTGAAGTATGCATGCATTTAAAGCTATAGTTTTATATTAAACTAGGCTAGGGTTGGTAAATGCCGTGGGCGATAAATGTTGTTACTAGGCTCTGCACTCCATAAATATTAAAAAAAAAAAAGTTTCCAATTTTTTATTTTTTTTTTATTTATGTCAACTGAAAAGTATATGGTTTTCAATGCAACACCCCGTGCAACACTTTTACAACACTTGCAGTGAACAACAGTTGTTTGCCTATTGAATGCCATAATAAAAAGAAAAATCATAAAAAAAAAACTTTTTCTCTTCTTTTGATTGATTTTTGATTGATTGATTGATTGATATGTTCTGCCCTAGGGCCTTCCCGCTATGTCTATCTGTCGCCAGAGCTAGCAAGGTGGGGCGTTCCCCAGCCTAAGCTGAGGTATCAGACCCCGCCCTCGGGGCCCGCCAGAGTCTGTTGCCCTGGCCGCTGCTGCATGATTGTTCGTTGTTCTAGCCACGGCTCTGGATCCGCGTTGGCTTTCCGGCCTGAAAATCGATCTGAAACGGCATGTGATTTGGGCTTCCTCGCTCTTTTTGTTTGCTTTATCAATCTTCTTCTGCGGCTCCCTCCTTCCCCACCCTAACG
>JAHBMJ010000798.1:101117-120190 GCA_018398765.1 Chromera velia | reverse complement strand
CATTGATTGAATGTAGACTGGCATGGCGTGTGCTGAGCCGACTAGCCACACGTCAGAGGAAGAGGGACGGGGCGGGGGTTGCGTCTCCGGAGGTGTGTTCTTCAGCTCTCTCACAAGCGACGGTGAGAACGCGCGCTGCGCTTGAGAGGGCTGAAAAGTTAGTGGGGGGGAAGGAGGTGGGGGCTTCTGCAGCTGCATGTCTTCTCACAGCAGCAATTGCAGAGGCGTGGGGAAATCTTTCTTCGCTTACAGGGGGGGTGAGCGTTCGGGAGAACAGCCCCCCACCCTCTTTTTCGTCTCCCTCCGGCACAGCCTCGAATTCAGATAATGAGATTCGTCAGTGTCTTGAGATTGCAGGGTCACGTCTGATGGTCCTGTCGTCAGACTTTCGATTTTTTCCTGCACAGCAGACTTCGACTTTGTTCCAAGTAGGGCTGGAGCTCCTTCCTTCTGCTGTGGCAGAGAAAGCTCTCCTGTCCGCCCAGTCATTTGTGGGGGTGCTGCATGAACTTGGCAGAGACTGGGGACCCACGCAGGCTGCAGCACTAGTGGAGGGGTTAGCGCATCAGGGGGTGGCACGTGATGAGGTGAGTTTGGGGTTGAAGAATTTGATGCGTCTGCAGTCGACCCGCACGTGGATCGACTCAGGAGTGTGGATACGCATGCTGGCACTGTGTGGTCAGACACACGAACAGCAGCAGCATATGGGAGGGGGTGTGAGGTCCTTGGCGTCACTTCAGTCGATGGTTTGCAGTTTTCTTGAGAGGAGTGCGCACAGTCTGGTCAGGGAGGCGACCTCCTTGGCTCACTCGGTCGGGCTGGTGGAGGCACCGGTGACTTCCCAGTGGGTCCAGATCTTGGAGTTGTCTGAATCCAGCGGTGAGTCGGTCTGTGTATTGGTTTCACGTGGCTGGCCGCGCCTGCCTTCCTGACTCTCTTTTTGCTCTTTGCCCCCCGCCCCCGCGAACACTCGTGCGCGCTCGGTCTCTCTCTCTCTCTCTCTCTGTGTGTGTGTGTGTGTGTGTGTGTGTTTGCGTGTGTGTGATCTGTCCGTGTGTGTGTGTGGTCTGTCCATGTTTGTGCATGTGTTTGTGTATGTGTATGCGTAAGTTCGTATATGCTAGAAGAGGAGAGTTGTCCTGATGTCCAAGAGAGGATGTCTGTGACTGTCTCCATTCACCTTACTGCCTACCTGTGTGCGTGTGTGCAGGCACTCTGCGTCCCGTCTTGGTGAAAAGGGCACGCGAGTCGCTCGCCCACATGAACCCCTCAGGTGTGTGTGTGGGGGGGGGAGGGGGGTACAGGTGGGGTTTCTTTCCATTTCAATTGATGCTTTGGAGGCTGCATTTCTCGTCCCTTCGCGGATTCCTTTGCCTCTCTGCCTCTCGTTCCTTGTACCTGGCCTGGTGATTGTTGCCTCTTTTCTTTTACTTCGTAGATCGGGGCTTTTGTTTTCGCTTGCATGCTGTCTCCCTCCGTTCTCTTCAGAGAGCAACTCCTTGCAAGAGAGGGTGGCTCTCTCCCTCCGTACCTGCAGGGGAGCTGTATGCATCGATCATGGAGAGAGGGGGGGGCAGGGAAAGAAGAGCGGGGGGGAGAGAGCGCGCAAACGAGAGATCAACAAACAAGCAGAAAGAGAGACAGGCAGGCAGGGAAGCAGACGTGTCCGGAAAGCTGCGAAGTGAAAATGAAAAGAGGGGTAGAAGTGTGGGACCAATGATTTCCTTCGCGTTCAGGAGAATTAAGGAGGATGAGCAATGGTCTCCTCTCTCTCTCTCACACACACACTCCCCCCCCCCCACACACACACTCACTGATTCACTTTGCGTATTCGTGTGAGGCTGTGTGAGAGGGACAGAAGGAGAAAGCGCGTGTGTTCATTCGTGGGCACCTGTAATCGTTCTCCAAAAAATCTCCTTGAATGCATGCCGTGTTGCTGCGACTGAAACTGCAGATTCTTCATTTGTGGCCCTTCGTGAGCTCTTGCAAAGGCACCGAGAGACAGAAGGTGTTCCCAGACTTGGAGGTGCTGTGCTCCCTGAAGCTTCTTTACCCTCTTCTTCTTCTTCTGTTCCTCTGCCGTCTTCAGAGGTTGAGGAGTCAAATGGGGTGAGTAGAGAAAATTCCTCGTTGTTTGTTAGTGCCAGTATGGCAGGGCCTGGCCGAAGTCGGTTGCGGGGTAGCAAGGCAGCTGTGGGGTTTGCAGCAGCTTTGCCTCCCTTACCGGAGTCGGAAGCGTTTGGAGGGAGTCTTTATTTGAATTCAAATATTTTAGGTAGAGGGAGGGAGGGAGACTGGAGGGAGGCAGAGACGAGCGGTCAGGCAGAACATTTGAGAGCGGAGATGGGTATCTCCCCTTCCCCGTCTGCAGTGTTGGGTATGAGGAATGCTGGGAGGAGTGAGGAAGAGGGGGGGGTTAAAGAAGAGGTTCAAGGACAGAGGGACAGCCATCCACCCGTCTCTGTGTCAGAAGTCCTAGAAACCCAGTCGCTGTCTGCACAACAAAAGGTGTCTGCGTCAGTAGCCCCTGTGAATGAGTTGAGGGCAGAGAAGGATGTTGGTGTGGGGGGTGAGGGTGTCTTTTTGGCAGCGGCTGATGTGGAGCGTTTGCGCACAGAGATTGAAGAGAGGGCCCGCAGCGTTGCCGAGGCCCGAGTCTGGGCATTGATGGAAGACCGTGTGCGTGTGTTGGAGCAGAGACTTGTCGAATTAGAGGGAAGAAATCGTATTGTCGAACAAGCGGAAGTGAGAGAAAGCAAAAGCACATCGGTGTCTGCACAAGCAGAAGGGTTTGCAGGTGCGCAAGCAGAGAGCCACGATGTGCACCTCTCAGAACAGGACAGCCACACACTGTCCACCGCTCCCGCCTCCTCGACATTGAGTGTCTTTGCACAAACACATCCAGCGGAGGTGCCCCTCCCGTCCTCCATTCCACCACCTTCCACTTCTCCTTCCGTGTCCTCGTTTCCCTCTGCCCCTCTCTCCTCCCATACGCAGTCTCCCAGATCATTTAACGGTCTGGGAGACCCAACAGAGAGAGAGGTGCTTGCCCTGATTATGGGCCATGCCAAAGGGCACTCAGGATCTAGGAGAGGACAGAAGGGGGTCCTGAGGGGTGTTACAGATTGGATCTGCAATGTTGCACAGACGTCCTTTCAGAGGAAGGATTCTGCAGGGGCTGGTGGGGTGGGAGATGCCTTCCAGTGGGAGAGGAAAAAGTTCAATTTTGAGTTGTGGCGGAAACAGCAGAATGAGAAGCAAAGAGGCAGGCACACTTCCGCAAGGCTCGGTCTGAACTCTCCCGATTTTCTTCCCAACCCGTGGATATTTCCACAGAGGAGAGCCGTGGCCTCCTTCACCTCTCTGCATGGCCACGGCATGCCGCCATTTGAACACTTGGCGCAGGGAGGGCGTCCAAGGAGGAATGCAGGGGGGATGGAAAGTAGGCGGAATTCTGGTGATCCAAAAACGGGTGCGTGTGTGCCCTCTGAAAAGAGAAAGGAACACGCACATGGATTCATTCTTTTTCCCAATTTCAGTTGGAGAGGCTGGCTTTCAAGATGGACACCACGATAGATTATAGTTTGAACCTTCGCACTTCGAGGATTTCACTTTGCCTAGCACTTTGCATAACTTTGCATTTATCTGAAACATTGATTACTAACTAGATTACTAATCATTTCTATGACTATTCTTATATATTTGACTGGCAAAAAATACTTGAAAGTCTTTTATTAATTAATTATAAATTTGAAGTGCCCAACTTTTATACGAAGACGCAGCCCTAAACATATAATCACTAGGTATTCATGATAAGCCTGGTACAGTGGTATACCTATGAAGAGATTAGAACTTAGAGATCTGACTAAATCTGACGCTACTAGATCTGACGTCGTCCTTATAGGATCTGCATTAGCACTAGCATTAGCAATTAATGATATGACTTTACTATAATAATTGGGGTATAAATTAAATTAAAAAAAAATAAAAGTTTTTTTTTTGCAATTAATTCAAAATTAATTGTATCTATATAGTCTTGGTCCATAGTATAGACTGAAATTAAATTAAAATGGTTATCAAAGGCCTTATTAATTCGGTTACTTGAACCTATAGAGGGCCAAGGAGATATAAATTCACTGCAGATATAAAGGCGTCAAATTATTGGAATCACACAGACTGTGATACAGTAGAATCCGAATAGATGCCAGCCTAGATCTAGGCCTAGATGATACCATGAAGTTATAATATGGAAATTATCTAGGAAATTATGCAAGGTAATCGCAATCAATCGTGCAATCGATCAGGCAAAAACAAAAAGAAAAAGACCAAAAAAAAGGAAAGAAGAAAGGAAGGAAGGAAGGAACGAAGGAAGGAAGGAAGGAAGGAAGGATGGAAGGAATGAATGAACTTGAAAGACGATAGGAAAGAAAGAAGAAAAAGAAAGAGCGCGGGGGCCGGGGCCCCTAGGGGGAAGGAGAAAGACGAAAGAAAGAAAGAAAGAAAGAAAGAAAGAAAGGAAGGAAGGAAGGAAGGAAGGAAATGTCAAAATGAAAAGCAGAAAAGAAAAGAAAATGGAAGAAAAAAAGGAGAAAGAAAGGAGGGACAGACAGACAGAAAGAAAGAAAAAAAGAAAGAAAGAAAAAAGGGAAGGAAGGAAGGATGGAGGGAAGGAAGGAAAGAGAAAAAGAAAAGAAGGAAAGAAAGAAAGAAAGAAAGAAAGAAAGAAAAGAAAGAAAAGAAAGAAAAGAAAGAAAGAAAGGGAAAGAAAGAAAGGGAAAGAAAGAAAGGGAAGAAAGAAAGGGAAGAAAGAAAGTAAGAAAGAAAGAAAGAAAGAAAGAAAGAAAAGAAAGACAGAAAGAAAGAAAGAAAGAAAGAAAGAAAAGAAAGAAAGAAAGAAAGAAAGAAAGAAAGAAAGGGAAAGAAAGAAAGAAAGAAAGAAAGGGAAAGAAAGAAAGGGAAAGAAAGAAAGGGAAAGAAAGAAAGAAAGAAAGAAAGAAAGAAAGAAAAAGAAAGAAAGAAAGAAAGAAAGAAAGAAACAAAGAAACAAAGAAACAAAGAAACAAAGAAACAAAGAAACAAAGAAACAAACAAAAATGGAAGGGACGAAAGGAACGACAGAAGGGGGGATTGGACAAACACAGAAAGATCTCACAAATGGAGGGGGGGGAATTGTTGAAGGAACTTTCAAGAAAGCAAATTCTTCGGTCCAGGAAGAAGGATGGCTTAGTCGAGTGCTAACCACCGCCGTCCGTTGTTCAGTGCCTTCTGTTCACTTTCATAACCTAATCAAATTTTTGCATCTCAGACTTCTTCGTCATCTGGAGATGGACAATAAGTCGTCTTTCTCTGTTTCCGCAGTTGATCGGTATTCGAGCCCAATTTCCGCATATTGAGAAAAGACCGGGAATGCGCTAGAGAAATGTTTCGTCGGGTCGCAAAAGCCTCCATTTTCCCATCGGAAGAGTTTCGCATTCGATTTGACCTGCAGGGGGCCGACAAGCTCATGAAAAAGAATGACCATACCGCTTCACCAGGAGAGCCAAAGAATGGGGAAGAGAAGACGAGCGGTCGAAAAAAAAAACGGACAAAATTGAGGCCAAAAAGCGAGGGAGAGGCGGGCAAGCGGGCATGCAGATAGACACAGAGAGAGGTAAATAGGCAGACCGGAAGATGATCAATCACACCGTTTGTGAAATATAAAAACAAAGAAAAGCGAAAGAAGGGGAGAGCCTACCAATTCTCTTTCGGTGCACCCTCCGAGCCTCCAGCCCTGCCAACCCGAGCATTCTCCTCAGTTGGTCTCTCCGATTCTCTCTCGTCACAACACGAAGAAGACCCTGCCCTTCGCCTTCTCCCGCTCCCACAGTAGACACCGTCTCTCTCCATTCCGCCCCAGCAAAACTGAAACCTCCCTTCCGTTCTCCCTCCTTTCCCCCTTCTCCAGAGGAATCCCTCCCGACCTCCCTCGCCTCTCTATGTTCTCCTCCCTGATGAAGTTCCAAAAGCTCCACCTCGCACGGCAGAAGATCCTCACCGTCCAACGAGAGCCCGTGACAGAGAAGGCTGAGCACCTGTGTGCATGGATAATCAAGCAGAGACATGCAGTTCATCGGAATGACGAATGCCAAAAGACCAGGAAGAAAAAGTGGGAGGAAGCAAACCCGATAGAAAACGAGAGACCGAGAAACAGAGAGACAGACAGACCTCAGAGCGAAATGTCCCGACGAATGAGAACAAAACTTCGTACTCAAATTCTATGGGGCCTCCAGCATCGTTCAAGAGAGTTGCAATGCGCCCGTCCTGCACGCATAGACATACACAGTATATGTCCCCTCTACAGGATTCGAGCATAAAATACTTCAAGAAAGACCTCGCTCTGCACACATTCATGATCGATCGTGCACGGGGATTGAAATAGGTGGCAAAGAAAAGGAGTCGGGGGAACGACTATTCGGGAGAACGGGTGAGAGGGAAAAGAGAAAAGGCACCAGAAAACAGACGGGAACAAAACACATGGCGTCTCTTGGAAAAATGAAAATGATCAGACGACACAGACAACAATATGCCGAAGAAGGAAGGCCGAGCAGAGGAAAAAAAGAAGGAAGAAAATAGAAAGAAGCGACGCTCCTTCACACAGACAGACACACTTGTGAGAAGACGAGCAGCCCGGACGAGAGGACGTCCAGTTTTCCGCAAACATGAAGTTTCTTGGCCCTGCCTGGGTCCTCTCGAGTGGTCATGCCGGGGTCTCTGTGTTCTCTTTTCAGCAGGTGCCGAGCTAAAGGCTGCCCTTGTTTAGCGTCGCACGACGCATAATAGAGAGGTTTGTTCAAGAGAACGGTCATCTTGGAGGCCTGTATTCGCTGTGCCCGCGGGAGGAGTGCAACCGAAGCGGCTGAAGAGTCAATGCGGGGCACGAGGACGTTCCGCCTCACCGTGCCACCATCCAGAGACACCAAACCCTGCACAAAAGAAGAAAAAAAAGAAGAAGAAGAACAATAAGAAGCTGAAAATGATTATCAACACGAAAACACAATCCTCTGCGCGATTCAGTCTGGAAAGCGGATGGAGACACTATGCCTTTGATAGATGGTTTCAAAAGGGACAATTCACTTCGACCCCTCGCGGCTCCCCGCTCTAGATACTCACTAATGCTCCTTCATTCTGTTCTCTGGTTTACTCCAAGTCTCAGCCCTTCCCCCCTCGAAGCTCACTCCTCTTCGGCTATTTCCCAGGACATCTCGTAAGGCCCGGGGCAGCAAAAACAAAGGACTCTAAGGGCATCGATACCAGAAAGATCCATTCTTCTGTCCCGTTCGAGCACTTCTTAACTGTCTGCCTGACTTACTGACAAGGTCGATGAAGTCCTCTGCCTCTCTGGCAGAACAGAGGCCCTTCTCTGCGCACACTTTGCTCAACTTTACGTGCTCCACGTCTGATTGAGTAGATGCTGTTTTCACCCCACCCTGGAAGAGTCCAACTCCTGTACTTCGTACTCCTTTGGATTCCCCTTGTGAGGACACCGAGGTGGCGTCTCCGTCTCCTCCTGCACCAGACTTTCGCCGTCTCCCCTCAAGAAGCCGCCTGACCTCTCGGGACACCGCAACCGCTGCGGACGCAAATTCACGCAATTGTACGTCAACCAAGCCCCCCTTCCTATCCCGTGCATCTGCATCAAGAAGGCTTCCTGAAGCTCTTTGAAACGAGGCACCTCGAAGGAGCATGGAGCAATGACGCCTCATGAGGAATCTCTGGTGGCCCAATTTGCCTGTCTGGCAATTGACTTGTATCGGTCACGTCTTCTCTCTGGACATCCCATTTGATTCTCTGGAAATTGGAACTCTGGCGAATGGGAAAGAGTCAACTGCAGATCCAGGAATGTACGGAGACGGCTTCCAAATGATCGCTAAGTTGGAGACGGCGTAGACGGCGAGACGGGTGCAACATGCGAAGAAAAACACGCACGAAAGGAAAACACATGCATGGCCCGGACGGCACTTGAACAATTGCTCTGGGACCGCGTGGCGATTGGCATGCATGATTTCCGAGTAACGAAAAAGTGAGGGTGCCGGGGCTCGAACCGACGACCTCGACTATCCCAAAATTCGCTTTCCGGGCCACTCGCACGCTTCGCGTGCGTCAGATGCAAAGTCGCGCGGAATCTGACGCAAGCAAGCTTGCGAACGGCCCCGGAAAGCAAGAAAAATGACACCCGAACCCTCAAGAAAAATGCTAAGTGCCCCCCGGCACGCTTTCCGGGGCCATGGCCGGTCGTTTTTCGCCAATAAGGAGCGGAGCTTTCCGGGGCCTTTTTTTGGCATGCATGGGCTGGAGTATTTCTGTTTTGTAAGTGCCCCCCGCTCCGCTTTCCGGGGCCATCGCGTAGACGGCTCCTACAGAGCGAGTAATTAAGCGATACAGGTCTGCAATGGTCTGCATGTCAGATTTGCATTCAAAGTTCCGCGATCCTTGTTTGCTCACTAGGTTTGCTCAGCTATCCTATCCCGGTCCCTATCCCATCACTTCGCAGCTTTTCACTGGCACAATTTGGCATTGGAACCTCAAACTGAATCGCTTGCTGTGAGGAGCAAAAAAACTAGCTCGCTGCTGACACGAAGCTCTTCGGAGACAGCTGTATATTTCTCCTGATTTCAATCTGCCCTTGTCTGCGTGGCCCACTGTGATGCTCCGCGCTCTTTCCTTTTTCCTCTTACTGGCTGTGGCCTCTTGCGAGAAGGCCATCCTCCGCAGCTGCAGCGGATGACGTCTAAACAGGCTGCCTGAGGTCAAGGCATTCATAAAAGACCACGCGCCCAGCTTCGCAGGCCTTGAGGTGAAGTACGTTGGAGGGGACCCCCGCATTGAGTTTCTGGACGGCAGCGACGCCGTTACGGAGACCATCAACGTCTCCGAGATGAAGACTACCGAGATTGTTGAGTTGATGGAGTCGAAGGGCTTCGAGAGGCATCCTCCGAATGAAGAGCTCTAAGGGGTGGGAGCGTACGGAGACGCCTCAAAAAAAGAAAAACATGTGGAATGCGAAAAGTAAATCTGGTCTGATGACAAGCCTTAAATTGGCGTCTTGAAAGTGAGGAGTGAGTGAGTGTGTGTGTGTGTGTGTGTGTGTGTGTGAGAGAGAGAGAGAGAGAGAGAGAGAGAGAGAGAGAGCCCAGTGTGGATCCAGGACCGCTAGACCTCGCCGTCTTTTCTTGCGGCAAACGACGACACATCGGCAAAGCCCTCAGAGGAAACCTGTGTGTCAGATGAAAGTGCAGGTGCAAGTGTCCACCCAGGACCTCTCTACCGTAGTAGAGGGAGAAGGATAGACACCCACGCTCAAAGCATGTGCCTGCATGTCGCATTGTGACGGTTTGAGTGTCTGGTGGTTCGCAGTGAGCCCTGGGTGAATCACTCTGCACAGATGGCTTCGGCAAGACCGGAATCGGTGCCGAAATTCGACCCAAAACATTGCATCTCCGACTGTGAAACCGGTCAGGAAATCAGACTGCATCATGACATTGAACCGCCTTTTCCATCGTTGCATGAATTGCTGCAGCATGAGACATGAACAATGAAATACCTGCCGAACAGTAAATGCCGAACAGGCAAAGTGAATTGGTTTGTTTCGTCTCGACTGTCTACCGAAACGGAGCAATGGAATGACCGGTCTGCGTTTTTCTTCGGCTGAATGGCCGATTTGTCTGCCTGCCTGCCTGCCTGCCTCCCGGACGCTTGTCTGTCTGTTCCCTGTCAGTCGTGTACGTGGGAAGCAGAAGGAGGGGAAAAAGCATTTCGTCTGCCTGTCTGTCTGGCACAGTGCGTGCCTGTCTCCTTCTATGTGTAGTAAGTTTGTTTTACGAATTTGAGTATTTTTCTTTTTTTCTTCCTTCCTCTGAATCCTTTCTCTCTTTCTTTCTTTCTTTCTTTCTTTCTTTCTTTCGTTCGTTCGTTCGTTCGTTCGTTCGTTCGTTCGTTCGTTCGTTCGTTCGTTCATTCGTTCGTTCGTTCGTTCGTTCGTTCGTTCGGTCTTTCGTTCTTTCGTTCTTTCGTCCTTTCGTTCTTTCGTTCTTTCGTTCTTTCTTTCTTTCTTTCTTTCTTTCTTTCTTTCTCATGATAAGATCTATGATAGGATGGGATAAGTGATAAGTGTTTAATTCAGAAATCTTAGAGCCGCGGCTAGAATTCTTTTATATGTTTTAGCATCTAGTTAGTTTATCATAATTAAAATTTAGCAAAAAATTTTAATTTTCAACTAAATTTAGATTAAGTGTAAGTCAAAATACATATTAGTCAGTAAGACTATTAGATTTAGATTAGGCATTTACTATTGATTGATTTTGATTTATCCCTAGATTTGTCCCGCACTATAGGCATTATAACTGGCACTATCAGACGTCAGATAACTGGCGCTATCGGACGTCAGATAACTGACACGCAGGTCTAGGGCTCCAGCCCTGAACACAATTAATGTAATCCAATGTATATCCCTAAGTTAAGGTGTCACCACCGCTCTCAGCTAGGCTCTCAGATCCGGTGTCAGGGTGTGAGACCGCGAGGGAACCTGAAACATAAATCCGAATCCTGGTAAAATTTCTTGGCTAATTATATAATACTCTACTAGATTTTTAACTATAAAATCCCACATATATGCTATGCTAGATACTATGTAATCCACCCTAGAATCCACCAGTATTATCGGTGGTATATAACAAAATTAATATGTATTCCGGGCCATCTTAGTATCACTTTTAATGATTTACTGGACTATTTATTGGCAAACTGATTGATAAAGCTGAGTCTCTTTACTTAGCTGTTCACCACTCCCATTTGTTACACATTATTTATAAAAAATTCAGAATTATATGTCTGCTAACACTCTGCCCCAACAGCCACAGCAAGGGAAGGGCTGGTCCTCCTGCATACACAGTCACAGCCTGGCGATATACTGATGCAGTTCTAGGAGGGGTCACACGCTGAAACCCTATCTAACCCAAAGACGGGGACACAGGAGATTAGATCTTTGCATACATTTACTTGGACGGGAAAGGAAAAGATGAGAACAGGAAGGAAAGATATATTGAAAGATCCTCCGATGCCCTTGTAGCAGGGCAAAAGAGCATCTCAGCAAGAAAAAAACCTTAGTTTTGTTAGCAAGCATGCCAATGGATGGATGGGGATGGGGAAAAATGAAGTTAGAGAGCCCCCCCCCCCGGCTTTTCCTTTCTTCGTCTCTCTCTCTTAAGCACTGCCAGGTGGGCTTTGACTTAGTCCCAGCAGTTACAGTAACTCATGCTGTTTAGCAGCTGCAGCAGGGATGCGGCTTGTTCCCCCTGCAAAGCCATACCCAGGCCATATACGGCCACATACTCCGTTGCTGGGGGGGTCACTCTCTTGATGCCCATCTGACTGAGATGAGCCTTCACCCAGTCCCAGCAGTTGTGTTCACCCTTGCTGTATTTGGCCTCCGTCCACTCACCCGTATTGATGAGGCCCTGGGCGGTCCTCATCAAGAACTCCGAGGAGTCTCCAGAGAATCCGCCCAGGGTGTAAGTGCTCTTGAAGTTAAAATAGAAGGACATAATGTCCAACTCCTCCACCTCCACAGCTTTTGCATCGTACTTACCATACTGGGACATATAGTATTTGATATCCCCGTTAGCTTTATGCACTTTAAGAATGCTGCTCTTGAAGACCTCAGAGAGGCCGCCCTAGAAGGTTGCAAGTCTGTAAGTGTTTTTCCAGTCAAAGACGAATTCTAGCAGATCTGATTCCTCCAACATCGACTTCCGCGTCGTAGTTCCCATACTGGGAAACAAACCAGAAGATCCGCCCGTCGGCCTTCTTAACTCAAAGAAGCAAAAGTTTGTGGAGGACCTTGGCGCATTCGCCAAGTCGGTCTCTCATAAGGGGGCAATCAAAGGTGCTACCCACAATGAAGTCGCTCTGTTTTTTGTGTAGAGGCCTTCCCCAAGGGTTTAAAGTTAGGGGATCTGAGGGGGTGAGGGCGTTGAGTTATGCTTCGTTAAACTTTGCTGTTGTGTAGTTCCCCATCTTATGTTGGTCTATCTACGAGAGAGTGCAAGAGTTTACGGGGTCTTCTAGAGAGTTTGCATGTACCTTCTGCCCATATATGTGTCACTGATTGACAGTTTGAACCGGCGGCACATCATGTAGAGTAAAGGACTAAAAGGAGCAAAGAGAATCCATGAACTTGCCATGAAGGAAGTAGAAGGAAAGAAGGGAGGATTAAAGAAAGAAAAGGAGGAAGGAAGAATGGAACAGACAAAAAAAAAATTATTTAGACACAGACTATGATAGAGACGAGACAGACTAACATCAATTAACGTCCCAGCAGTAATGATCTCTTTAAAATTTGTGGTACTTGCTCTTCGTCCACTTATTAAAACTGATCAGGCGGTTGACAGTAACCGTTGACAGAAAAGTACACGAGGAGTCACCTTCAAAACTCCCAAGATGGTGGTAGCTCCGCCAGTCAAAGGAAAAGGCGTGAACCTGGTCCTTTAATAGAGGGAGGGCCTGCATGGGCGTGGTAATTCCCATACTGGGAAATATACCACTGGACTGTCCCGTTCTTTTTCGTAACACGTAGCAGAAGCATTTTATGCAGGACTTTTGCACAATCCCCCAGTCTGTCCGCGATCAGGCAGCATTCGAACTTGCTTGCAATGAGGAGGTCACTTCTCTTCTCAAAAATAATATGACCCCATGGGCCAGTCATGGAAGGAGGGGGGCGGAAAATGACATTCAACCTCTCTTTGTTTGCTGCAGAGATACTACAATTCCCCATGTTGTTGCCTTTTCCTGTGTGCGAGAGAGAGGGAGGGGGATTCCGAGAAGCCTCGAAGGGGAAGAAAGCTCAGAGAGTCTCGAGGCTGGCAGGCTGATTGGCAAGGTTGAGTCTCTTTGCCACTCTCACTTGCAAAACATCCAGAATGAGATATCTGCCTCAGCAACCACAGTAGGGATGCGGCTCGTTCCCCCTGCACAGCCACAGCCGGGCCATATACTCCGTGGCTTGATGCCCAATCATAATTTTTAAGTTAGTAGCTAAGGCAAATCTATCCCAAACGGTCTCCAACAGTAAAACGGTCTCCAAAACAACCATACCTCTCAAGCTTTTTTAGGCAGTAAACAATATTTAAAAGCTTAAAACAAAGAGTTTTAAACGATCAAACAGTACGATTTCCTGTTTTTAAATTGGGTTTGGTGAGAGAAAAAAATATGTTGTGTTTGACCACGCAGCATATGTGTTTCATGCATCAGCGCACGCGCCTGTCATGTATACAATTAAGGCGGCGGCGGGGAGCACCGCAATTTAAAATCACGCGGATCGATATCGATTAAATCAAAGAAGCTAATTTTGATACACGCAGATATAGAAAGGACGCGGTTGCATCTCTACGCACATTGAGCTCAAAGGTGATGGACGTAATCAACTAGATCGACGCATACTGCATATTTATCTCTGCACATTGTAGGACTGTAGATCTGTTTCGAAAGTGTTCACTACTGATGTTTCCAGATCAGGTTGCACAGTATTTCAAATAGAATAGCTGTATTCTTCACATGCCATTGGGAGAGCGAACGTTGGAACGAACCTCAGCTGTTTCTCTTCTTCGGGTATGGCCGTCTCGTTCTGCTAGTAAGTATGGTAGGTAAATTTAGAGAGGCCTGTCTTGCTCTCCATTTTTGATCGACGTCTTTTTTCTTTTGCGTGCCTCTATGCATATGCTCGAGCTCTTGCTTTCTTTACCGGGGGAACTGGCACTGTTTTCATTTTCCTTCTGATGAGTTTGAGGTTCCGTCTCCTCTCAGATCGACGTATACTAGCTAGCCTTGATAACTCATTGCATTATATCAGGCACTGGCCTACCAGGTCCTTTGTCCAAGCTCTCAGACTTCCGTATCTTCTTGCTATGTACCTGCAGACAGGATTTGAGATTCTTACTGGGCTGTTTCGGGGATCCAGAGGGGCCTTCGCATGCTCTCCAGTAAGTTCATCAGCTTGTTTGTCTCACTGCTTGCAAGCCGTTCCATCAGGTCAGAGCATGATGCACCTCAGACCCTCCTATGGAACTTCATCCTTTTTTTGTTCAGTGGTTACATGCAGGATCTGGGACTACTTTTTGCCTTTGCTGAGGAGCTGAGGTTGCTTTCACCAGTCTTCTGGTGAGTGTGCAGTTCCGTCTCTCTGTGTGGGTCAGTGCATGATGCACTGTTAAGCAGATGTTTGCCTTGAACCATCGTTTTTGGCTTTGTTGCCTCTTGAGGATGTGAATCATGTAATTGAATGCAGGTTTTGTTCCTTTGATTATGCTGAGGAGCAGCACTTGGGGCTCCATCACGGTGTGACGACCGTCTCTCTGGGTCAGTGGTTTGTTTTCATTCGGTCCCTGTCAGTCGCGTCGTTTTACGTCGGTGCCTGTCAGTAAAAAT
Organism: Chromera velia; assembly: GCA_018398765.1. Lineage (NCBI taxonomy): Eukaryota > Chromeraceae > Chromera > Chromera velia. Next base: position 105,733 of record JAHBMJ010000798.1, on the reverse strand, counting down.
CAGTTAAAGATAGTTAACGACATCCAGTAGGTACGGTCCAGAAAGAAAGAAGAGAACTTATGGCAACCTGGGAAGAGGCAATCAGAGGAGGGGAAGGATGCTTATCCTTGCTTTCCGTTTGTCTCCCTTTGAATGTGCTGCTTATCTGCCTGTATTCAGGTCTGCTTTCTGTTTTTGAGACTGTGCGCCGACACCAGCCCCGGCCCCAACGTGTAGATCCCGGCGGAAACAGAAGGCAGAAGAGGGGGCAAAGGAGTGAGAAGGAGAGCCTCAGGGCAGATCAAAGGAGTGAGCAGACCGGAGCGCTGGCGGGGCCGGGGAGACGTCTATTGACGGAGGCGGGGGCAAGGATGGGGACAGGGGCTGCTGAGGGGTGGGGGCCAGACCCGGTGCCGCGGCATGCCCCGGCCTGGGCCGAGCCCAGGGCCGGCGGCGTCAGAGGGAAAAATTGAGAGACGCCAGCTGGAGGGAGCGGTGAGACGTTTGGGCCAAGTAAATGAACGTCCATGACTGGTAAAGGAAGCCGAGGTCGATCAGCGCCCGGCCTGGCCCGGGCCAGTGGCGTCATAAGGGAGTAGGACCAGGGCCAGCAGCGTCATAAGTGGTCGGGGTGGATGGTGTCCACAGCAAAAGACACAGACAATTCGGAGACTCGGAGAGGTCGGTGGGAGAAATCGGTGGGGGGTTAGAGTATAAAAAGTGGATTGCCTAGCTTCGCAAAGGGTGCCGGTGGAGGCTGCGCTATTTTTTTAGGCCCATTCCACACTTTGTGTTCCGCCTCTCCCTCTTAAATTATATGAAAAAAATGTTTGGGGAGGGAGAATTCAGGGTTGAATTCTCCCTCGATGAGTATCTGAAAACATTTTTTTGGAGGAAGAATTTTTTTTGTGTTTTTTCTAGCTTCTTTTACCGAAATAAGTCATCTTTTTTTTGCTCTCTCAACAAAAAATTTTTTTTATTGTCACTGAGGGAGAATTCAGGGCTGAATTCTCCCTCTCCGGGTATGTTAAGGAAATATCGTCAATTGTGAATTCTCCCTTAGTCAAAATGTGAAGGATTTTTTTTTTCTTCGCACCATAGAAAAGAGATGTGCTTTGGATGAAAGATGTTTAGGACAGCATTCATCTTGATCGAAATCATGCCAACTGTTTTCTTTCTCTCCTCGCAGCTCTTAATGTGCAGCACTTTGAGCCGTTTCTCTCGAGGGAGAATTTAGGCCTAAATTCTCCCTCGGTAAAAATATGAAGGATTTTTTTTTCTTTCGCATCATAGAAAAAACACATTTTTTGGACAAAAGGTATTTGGGACAGCATTCATCTTGTATGGATTCATGCTACATGTTCTTTTTCTGTTCTTAATCTGCACTATTGTGGGCCACCTCGGGTCAGGCATCAGGGTTGCGCCTTGCGCGCTTCGTATTCAGAATCTCTGCTTGTGCACATTCATAAAAAAGCAGCTATATTATTGTAAAACCTTTTGAATTCATTTTCTAAGGCTTTAATTATTCTCCCATCTGCCTGTTTCTGTGCTTGATACATCTATGGACTCTTCTTCATATGTGTGTCTTCTGAATATGAATGCAGTTAAGTCCACTTCGAGGTGTGTGGAGGGACCATCCCAGAGAGCCCCTGTAGAAGGTGGGTTCAGAGCTCGTCCTTTATGTCAGTAGCTTGTACTTGGTCTGCCAGGCTCTGGAGCTCTAGGCTGTCTTCTTATTGACCATTTTGATTTCTTTTTTAAGTCTTTCTCCGTCTCTGTACGTGTGTGTATCTAGGTGTGTACAACGCTAGGTACAGCGTGTATGACACTGTATGTGTGTATATGTGTGTGTGTATGTGTGTGTGTGTGTGTGTGTGTGTGTGTGTATGTGTGTGTGTGTGTGTGTGTGTGTGTGCGTGTGTGTGTGTGTGTGTATGTGTATGTGTGTATGTATGTATGTGTGTGTGTATGTGTATGTGTGTGTATGTGTGTGTATGTATGTGTGTGTGTAAAAGAGTGTGAGTGTGTGAAAAAAGATATCCACCCGTGTATTCTGTTTGTCTCCTTGTCCTGGAAGTTTACGTATTCCTTCTGGCACTGCATTTTGTTATCTGTATTTGTTTGAACAACAAAGGAGCGTACTGCTAATAGTCCGTGTGATCATGTATTCCGCGTATATGTCTGTATGCACATGCATGCGTGTATGTGCGTGCCTGTGTTACGGTGTGTGTGAGAGTATGTATGAGTGTGTGAGTGTGTGTGTGTGTGTGTGTGTGTGTGTGTGTGTGTGTACGTGTGAGAGAGAGAGAGAGAGGGAGAGAGAGAGAAAGTGTGAGTGTGAGTGTGAGTGTGTATGAGTGTATATATGTGTATGTGTGTATGTATGTATATGTGTGTATGTATATGTATGTATATGTGTGTGTGTGTATGTGTATGTGTGTGTGTGTGTATATGTGTATGTGCATGACACTGTGCGTGTATATAAGTAAATAAAGGTGTGCATGCAATGCAACACAGTCTTTCCATCCTTTTTTTTCTTATAAGGCTTATGACGCTTACCTCTTTCAGAAAGAATGAAGGCGTGTTGTTGCTTTCTGTGAGCCAGCTTGTCTGAGTGCGCGTTTATGTGTGTGTGCATATGTTTGCAGTGTATGTACTCGTTCTTCTTCTACCTCTCGGTCTCTCTTTCATGCCCAAGGTTTCTCTGCCGGCTTATGATCCTCCCTTTTCCCCTTTCTTCCCGGCCCGTTCCCTTTGTATGTGTGTATGTGTGTGTATGTGTGTATGTGTGTGTGTGTATATGTATGTGTATGTGTGTGTGTGTGTGTGTGTGTGTGTATGTATGTATGTGTGTGTGTGTGTGTCTGCACGTACTGGCAGACTAGGGTATATCACTAAAAAAAAAAACATAAAAAAAAATTTTTTTGACCCCCCTCCTCTAGAAATCGAAAGGATCTAACACTCTAAAAGTATGTCTAAAATAGTTATTTTCCCTAAAAAACCATATACAGATACTTACTATGCTAGTAAGGATTCGTTTTATAGTGGTTTTCAAAGGTTTTTGTGAAGGTGCCACTTCAAGTTTCAAATTATTAAAGACGACGTTACAAAACTTATAGCAAAACCTGAGAAAACTTAAAAAAACCTTAAAAAACTAAAGTGAAACTTATAAGTACTGATCAGAAAAGGTGTTTATTTCATTCAGAATTGGTCATTCACTTGCTTCATCTTCATCTGCTTGTTTAATTCTCTTGTTGAACTGACTTTCTGCTCGAGCAAGCTCATCATTATTTATCGTGACCCCCCCTCCAACCAACATCACAGAGTGCAACCAAAAAAATATAGTAGAAAGAGGCGTATCATTTATTCTCAGTGTTAAAGTTCGGTGAAATAAAAGAGGTTTAAATTTGGTGGTTTCATCAGAAGAAGACACTGTGTCACGTTCATACAAAATGACATGAGCGCAAAAATCTGAATTTTCTTCTACATGTACGATGCGGGCAATACCCAAGCTTCTGCCTTTCTTTGTCACAGGATGCACATCATTTAGATCAACCAGATCTAAAACTTTAGCGCTATCAAAGATGCGGTTTTTGCAGGTTTTTAGTGGTTTCTACACGTTTTTCCCATGAAAGCTAGGTTATAAATCCCAAAAAAAACTTTTAGTGACACCACCCTTAAAACTTCATATAACTTATAAAAACTTAAGCCCTCTCACCTAAAACAGTGTCCAAATAGGTTTTTGAGCTTTTTAGAGCTTTGATTTTAAGTTTAAAGCAAGAGAAAAGATCAAAACACTAAATTTTATACCTAAAAGCCTGTCAAAATCTTAGGTCGGCTCAAATAAGTGAAATACCCTAGCTAGCAGATCCACATGCACACAGACCTTTACTGACAGGTTACGTACACTGAAAGCCAATATGAAAATGTTGATTATTGTTTCGGCGGCATAAAAAAATTGTTATCTGAGTCGAACAACTTCGTTGTCTGGTTGTTGCGGTGTTATGTTGAAACAGTGCCTTCAGCTTACGGCCAATATTATGAGCGTTCTGCTTATGATTTATAGTCAGACAGTCTAGTATACAGTATATGTATATATATATCAACATATTAATAACATCAATTGTGATACTTATAAAAACTCTACACTATGTTTCACATGTTTTCAATCTTTCTGTTAAAACATTAAGATTTATTATGAAGAAAATATTTTAAAGAGTTAAAAACTTAAAATCATATATTCAAATTTAAATGAATGAATGAATGAATAAATGAATGAATGTATATATAATTATCATAAATCAAATTTTTATATAATTCTCTTACTAACTATGATTTAAAAAACACTTAATTGCACTCTCAAACCGTTTAAAACTCTTTGTTTTAAGTTTTTAATCATTGTTTAGTACCTAGAAGTGCTTGATAGATATGGTAATTTTGGAGACCGTTTGATGTTGGAGACCATTTGGGATAGATTTGTTTTAGCTGCAGCAGCGGTGGGGCTGGTCCCCCCTTCCGAGCCAGAACTTTGCTACATACTCTGTTGTAGGAGAGGTCACTTTCTTGATACCCATTTAACTGAGGTGAGCCTTCACCCAGTCCCAGCAGTTACGTTCACCATTGGAGTACTTAGTCTC
>JAHBMJ010000798.1:86117-96117 GCA_018398765.1 Chromera velia | reverse complement strand
CCACAGAAAAGATGGTACGAGTAGGCCTCAGTCTGAAGAACTGCCACCTCCACCCAGGGCAGATCGAGGCGTTGCTCTCCTGTGAAGAACTCCGGAATGGGATCGTTTACTGTCAGTCTCATCAAGGGCTTCTCCTACTTTTTTCTTTCCTGTACTCAAGTCTCGATGTAACCGTTGGACTTGGATCCCTGCCTTCCGGCGCGACCTCTTTCTCTCGGACGCATTATCCCGTCTCCTTCCCTCTGTCCTCTTTCTGACTGCAGTGGATGTAGCCCAGAACAACCTGACCTGGCCTGCCCTCCGATCCAGGCCCCTCCTCTCCATCCTTGCCACTCAGGTGCCGCAACTCCGCATTCTGAACCTCTCAGGGTGCCACCTCACGGCGTCCGGAGTCAACGTCAGTCAGTCAGTCAGTCTGATACCTGCTCCTCCCCTCTGCAGAAGCGAGACACAGAGAAGAGGAAGCACCGGCTTTTTATCTCTTTCCGTCTCTGTCTATGACCATAAACTGAAGTATGGTTGCTTCAAAGGAACAAAATGCGTGTGCTGCTTTCTTTGGGTTTTTCGTATGGGATTTCATATTTGTATCGCCGGGATTGTGGGGGGGTCCCCCACCGCCGATGGCCTCTAGCCCTAACCTAATCTTTTGCACTTTTTACACCCTTTTGTTCACCTATTGATCTGCGTGTCAATTTGCTTGTTTGCTTGTGTGCGTACAGGAATTGGTGGAGCATCTAGAGTTGAGTCGCTCGGCCCTGGAGAGCCTCTCTCTTGCCAGCACTTTCGTGAGTTCTATTCTTCTCTGTGAATCCGCTCTTTCTCTCTTCGTCCCCCTCTGAGCACCTTCATCAGTCTCCTTCGCTTCCCTGCTGACACAGGACGGAAAGATCCGGACCTGATGGCGTGATCAGGATATCATCTTCCGACTCTCCCAATGACTACTCCCACCTGACTCCCCTCGCTTTCTTCCTTACTCGTCCCCTTGTTCCAGTCCCCTCTTTGCCTCTCCCCGCCTTTTCTGGAGTGCCCCCGTCTTTCGGTTCGGTCAGGGAAAGTCTGGCTATCTGTCTCCTTGAGTACGTTCTTGTCTGTCCGTCTGTCCACCTGCTTCCCGGTAGTATGTTCTTTCCGTTTGGTTGACAACCATGCGTATCCTTTTGACAGTCGATACCTTGGAATCGACAGTAAGGATGTCTCAAATGTCAGCTGCTCTGCAATGTGGGCGTGCAGGTGGGGGAAGCAGTAGAGTCCATTGCCAGGTTCCTCTGCTCTCCTGACTGCCGACTTCTCCGACTGGTCAGTCAGCCAGTCTGTCTGTCTGTTTGTAGGCCTCTATGGTGGCTTGGGCGCTTGACGATTCCCTGGCCTGAAGTGTAGAAATAGCCTTGCGAAAACAAGCACTTGTTCGCCTCAATTCCTCATCGCGCCTCCTTCCTCTGCTGCACTCGAGGAACCGCTTATGCCTGCTCCCACATACATGGACCGCCCTCCCTCCCTCTCTGCCTGTCCGTCTGTTTGTCTGCGCAGGACCTCTCATACAACCAGCTGCAGCCTCACCTTCTTGCGGTGCTCCTGAAGGGCCTCGGGGGGGCTGCAGGGGTTGGCAAGGGAAAGGGGGGGGGGAGAGGGACGCTTTCAGAGCGAGAGAGCCTGCTGAGGGGGGTTGGGATCGCGTTGAGAGAGCTGAAATTAGGTGAGTCGGCAGGGAGGATCAAGTGGGGGGGGAGCAGGAAGGCAATCGAGGCTGTCTGTACCGGCACCCTCAGCGTGGCTTGGAGTTCTGTTCTTTCCTTTTCTTGTTCGTTATGCATGGTGGAGATAGTCAGGTAAGTGCGTGGCATGTGTTTCCCAATAGAGGAAGTCAGGAACATCTTCGTCGCTACGTATACTTGTTCGTTGCCTCCGACGCACAATTCCTCGTTGCCCCATGCATCGGCTTGTGTTGTCTTGCTGCATCATTGTGCTACCTGGTTGCAGTTCGGTGTGGGATAGGGGATGTGGGTATGGAGGTCCTCTCAAATGCTGGTTGGTCAGTGGGGTACGTGTTCAGTCAGTGTCTTTCTTGGTGGGGTTGGTTGTTCTGAATTCTCTTTGGGTAAGAGACCGATGCTCTTCAAGGTTGCATCCGTCTCGAAGTTGAAGTGGGGTGGTCATTGGTATAGTCGCTCCCCTGCAGGCGAGTCTGGAAACGAGGCCGCGAGTGACATTTGTGCATTTCGAGAACCGTGGTTCTGTTCTGCATTGGTGAGGGAGATGGGAGTCCACCTCCTTCCTGTTTAAATGGAAAGTGTTTGTATGGTAATTCAGATGTCCCTGCTCATTAGTACTCTTCTCCCTATCTTGTCTCATCTTCAAATCGACCCGGAAAAGACAAATCACCCCGTCTGCATCCTTCCTTTCCTTTCGCTTCCCTCCCTCCCTTTATGCAGACAGCAGCCACTGGCAATTGAAGGCCCTCGACCTCTCCCGCAACTCCATCGGGACTCCTGGCATGCCTTCGCTCTCTCGGTTGGTGGGTGGGAAAGTGGTTGTGGTGGTGGCCGGGTGTCACAGTTTTTTTTGTTGTTTTGCCTATTCAGGCTGCTTCGTCAATTTCCATCAAGACAGCCTGTTTCTTTGTCTGAATTTTGTGTGTTTGTGTGTACATATGTTCCTTTTTTTCTTGGCATACGGGTTCAGGTTTGTGTCGAGTCCCTGGGCGACCCTCATCCTTGAGAGCCTCTCTCTCTCCCACAACGACCTCTCAGACCCCCAAAGTGAGTCCAGAAAGAGAAGTCTGCATGAGTGTGTGTGCATCAGTTTTGGGAGGGGACGAGAGGAGCAGTAGAGAGGCAATCTGACGAGAAAGAGAAGACGGCTGGCAAAGTAGGAGGCAAGAGGAGCTCTTGACAGGTGCAAGCGTATTGGGGTCCAGACGCGGCTCGCCGTCACGATGGCTTAGAAAGACAGACGAAGACAGACAGACAGACAGACAGAACAAGAGAATGCAGCTGTGTGCAAGGTAAAAGAAGGTGCGCGCTTCCTGTAGTGTTGATTGTCTTCTGTCTGCGCCGTTTGGCTTTGCGTGCGCAAGCAAGGGTTTTCGTGCTCGCCTGTTTTGTCTTCGTGTGTAATTTTTTGTCTTTGTGTACGTTTTTGTGGGTGCACATGTGTGTGTGCGAGTGAGCAGATCTCCTGGGAGAGTGCCTGGAGCGGTACCCCCCTGACGGTTCTCTCCGGGTCCTCTCGTTGAGGAACACTCGGCTGAGCTTTGATCCTCTGGTCAGTGGAGAAGGGAGGGGATGGGGGGGGGCTCGTGCGTATGTCTCTTCGTTGGGTTGGACAAATCATGAAGGCTTTCTTTTTTATCTGAAGGAAATCTGTAGAGCTCGTGAAGAACATTTCTTGAGGTCAAAATATCTCTCTCGATTCACTTTTCTGTTCGTCTTTGAGGCACCACCAGCTGACTGTACGGGAACAGATGAAGGGCTCTGCATCGATGGATGGATGGAAAGATCAAAAGGAACACACGGGATGAGATGATGTGGCTGCAGGTTGCGAGCCGTCGTCCTACTGTCCTGAGGGCGTTGCGACACTGTCTTCAGAGGTTGGTCGGTGGGTGGGTTTGTGTCTGTCTCTGTTGTTCTCGCAGTCGTTGTTTGACGGTGAGTTTTTGGTGTTCTCTGCAGACCGTTGAGGCGCGGGAAGAAGGGAGATTTAGAATCTCTTTTGGAGGAGAGGATGGAGTGTTCATGGAGAGAGTGTATGGACAACGCAGCTCTGGAAAGGTCACACAGGAAGCTGTTCTTTTCGTACCAGAAGACTTTCGAGATTGCGCGCCTAATCGCAAAATTCATAGAATGTTCATCCACACTTTCTCTGCAGCGTTGAGAGTGTGGACATCTCAGGTCACCAATTTGACCAGCATCGACTCCGAGTGGTCAGTCAGTCCTCTTGGCTGTCGGTCTGTTTATCTGTCCTGCATGTCTTGCTGTTAGTCGGCGGGTCTGTGTCTTTCGTTTGTTCAACGTTCGGTTTCGCCCGTCTCTCTTCTGCTGTCCAAATTCGACAAATGGCGATGGGAGGTTGGCTTCAGGAGATTCTCTCTCTGTGGGTTGGCTTCAGGTGATTCTCTCTGTGTGTGGTGTCTTCTGTCTCGAAGGCAGGAAAGCGGAAACTTCCCTCAGTAAGAAATGTGGATTTTCTTTACATTCCTTTCATCCTTTTCCCACCCCACCCCACCCCACCCCACCCCACCCCACCCCTCTCTCTCTACTTGTGTGTGCGTGGGTGTGTCTGCAGGCAGCTCGGCTTCTCGGACAGATGCAATCCGTATCTTTTGGTGCACACTCTCACGGTGAGTTCCAAATCTGGACAGGAGGCAGCCAGACACTCTGAAGATGTGCAAGGGCGGGGAGGCTTTGACGGGATGCATCGTTTGGTCATGCTTTGACAAATAGATGGGGGTGTAGTACGACGGTAAGGACAGCAGAAGATGCGGAGGACAGCATTGCTACCGAACTTGAAGGAGGGGACAGGAAGAGAAAAACACACCACGCATGCACCAGGCCAGAAAAGAAAGGCCCGTGCACTCCCTCCCGTCTTTTGTGGCACTACAAAGCAAAAGTATACGCTCTGTTCTCCGCCAACTTGGGGCAACCATGCTCTTTTTTCTGCGTGGATCTTTCTGCAGGAGACCTCTTTGCAGACGCCCTTCGGTGTTTTGTTCTTTCCGCAAGTCCCGACTTCTCTCGTCTGAGGGCTCTTGACTTGGTCCGTCAGCTTTCTTTTTTCTCGTCCTTCCTTTCGTGTCTCTCTCGCTGCTTGTCCTGCCAGCTACCGCTAATAAGAAAGACCCGTTCGTCTTCCGTTCTCCATTTACTCTTCTGCCCGTCCCCTTTTCTCTCACTTGCAAACTTTCGTCCAGTCTCTGAGCCATTCTTCTTTATTTTCTGTCCTCGTGAATGCCCGCAGAGTGAAAGCAACCTGAGCGATGCCGGGCTGCGTCTGCTCTGTGGCGCGCTTTCGGAGGCCTTCACCCGTCTACCCGAGCCTGCGTTTGCACCTCCAACAGGACTGGCGGCTCTTGCAGACGCGGGGGAGACGGGAGTGAACGGCGGCAGCAGAACGCCTTTCCGGATGTTTGGGGCAACTGACGGGGAGACGGGGAGCAATGAGGGAGACGGACGGGCTCCTGACGCGTCTCCATTTGCCACGGGGAAAACACCTTCGACAACTGCAGGGGAAGGGAAGAGGGAGGGGCCTGGAGGAGGGGGGGCGTTCGGGGTGTTTGCAGAGGCCTTCCTCCGTGCGTCTGCCCTCATGTCCGCAGGGTTGGAGCGTCTGAACCTGAGAGGGAACGGTATCAGCCAGACAGGAGTCAGATACCTTCTGGACTTCTTGAAGGTGGGTTTGGGGGTCTGTGTGAGGTGGAAGTGTGGGAAGTTTTGTAGTGGTTTATTCATGTTCTTGAGAGAAGATATTGTCACATTTCTGCCTGGATTTAATGGATCCAGGAGTGCCTTCTGTCCTTCGTTGCTTCCTGCAAAGATGTATCGGCTCGTTCAGAGGATCAGCAACTTCCTTCCAGGTTGTCGTTCTCTGCTTTTTGCTTCACTGTGCAGAACGGTGTGAGTGTACCGAAATGGCATGTCTATGCAGACAGATGCGTTTTGTCTGAAACGGTAGAGACACTAATCCATTCGGTCGGATGCCTGCGTGGGTGCGTGCAGGCCAACAGAGGGCTCCAGTTCCTTGACCTCTCCAACAACCCTCTAAGGAAAGGGGGGGGGGACCTGCTGGCAAGGTTTCTGTGGAAGGAGGCAAGGAGGTCCGGGAGGGAGAGCGTGAGCGTGAGCATCAACAGGGGAGGATGGACGGAGGAGGGAGGGGGGGTGTTGGAGGATGAGGAACTTCCAAGCTTGGGACTCCAGACGCTTCGATGTGAGTCTCTGGATTATTTTTTTTCTTGCGCAGACCCGCAGCACTCTTTTTTCTGTCATGGTCGTTTCTCATTTCTTCATCACGCTCTTCTTCTTTCACAATGATGTTGCAGTGCTACTTCTATTATGCTGAGACAGCATGGATTTATGCGTGTCATGTGCCCGCGGACGATTCAGCCTTCGAAAAACACGAAGCTGCCACATCTCTTCCTTTTGGTTGCATTTTTGCCTGACGAATGTCCTGAGATCACAACGAAGAACAGAAAACACATGATTTCTTTTGCTCTTCCATCCTGTTTTGAATCTGCCTCTTGTGCAGTGGCAAGTTGCCAGCTGACTGGTGTTGGTGCGACTGCAATTTTCCTCTCCGCAAAGGCGCTGGGCCTCCGTTCTCTGGATATCTCGGACAACGCTCTGGATCCTCAGAACGCCAAGAACGTCCTGGGGATGGACGCACAGGGGGCGGCGGCCCTCTGTGGGGACCCAGAGGCCTGTCCTCCATTCCCTCTGAGCTCGCCTTCAGCAGGATCTCCCCGACAGTCACAGGGTGGGGGGGGAGTCGCAGTGTCCCTCTCTCCCACGAAGAGACTGCCGGGGTCTGGTTGGGTGAGGGAGACGGTGGTTGCCGCCTCCTCGAGCCCTGGTCAGTTTGCGTCTCCGGGAAGAATCGGGATGGAGACAAAGAGCCCAACCGCCAGGGCTTTGGAACGGTCCCGAAAGGCGCGTTTGCGGTCGAGTACCAGCGCTGCGAAAGACATTGAGGGGAGTGTGCCTGCAACGTTCGGGGGAGGGCGGTGGAGAGATTCTCTAGAGAAGAAGAGCACAGAGAAGCGGGCAAGGTGGAAGGAGAAACTTGAAAGACTGCGTAGAGAACGATTGAAGAATTCCATTCGGAATCGCATTCAAATGCAGGCAGGGGATTTGGGGGAGGTATGGGATGGTGACCCTGTGGTTTCGTCGGGTCGGTTGGAGTCCCGTCTCCGTGCTCGGCGTCGGTTTGGGTTTGCATCCCTGAGTGTGTCGGGGAATCCCCTCAAGTTGGGGGGGGTGTTGGATATCTTGAGTGCGGGGAGCGACCACAGTGAGCGTCTGCTTCTTTCTGGATTGGGCGGGGGGGGGTCTGGAGGGACTGACAGAGACAGAGTGGAGGCGTCGATGGAGGGCAATTCGTGGAGGTTTGAGCGGTTGGGAATTCGGTGAGTGAATCGTCTTTTCGAGAAAGGATTGCAATCGCAGTCCCTTTTTTTCCTTCCAACTATCACATTGACGTACAGAGTTTCAAAGTCTTGCACATACTTTCACAGTCAGCAGCATGCCTTCCTTCATCGTCAAGAGACGAGAGACTCCTCCACTCAAAAACAGACTCCCACCGTCAAGAAAAGACTCTCATCAAACTCTAATAGTCATGCAAAGACACCCACATTCTGTCTGTCTCATCAGCTTCTTTGTTCTCACCAGGTCGCTCATCCGTTCCCAGTTTCCCCTAATGGCTCACAATGAGCAAACCCATTAAAAGAACAACTTGCTACTTCGTCATCAGCAAAACCAAACAAACCCTGCTTCCTCGTGCCATGCATGACCCTTCCTGTGACCACGACTTGATGATTTCATGATCTTTCTCTTCGCCCTCTTTTTCTCTTTCTTCTGTGTGCAGTGGGATGAGACTTGAGGCAGTGGACCTCTTGACTCTCCTTCGTCTCCTCTCGAGTGGGCACCGGCGGCGTGTGGAACTTCGGAAGAGCAGACGGATGGAGGGTCTGCTCTCTGTGGAGGGCGAGAGGGGAGAGAAGAGGTGTACAGGGAGACGGAAAAAAGAGGGGAGGGAGCAGGGAGAGGACATCGGATCTCCCCATTCTCCCGTCTCCGATCAGTCAGACAGAGGGGGAGGGGGTCTTCAGTCTTCCGATTCTGCTGCCTCATCTGCACTCTTGTGTCCTCCAGGGGAGGAAAGGGAGAGGGGGGTTCTGGAGATCAGAGAGGCAACTCTGAAGTCCCAACAACCATTTGCCTCCTCAGGTATGGACTCGCGCGCTTTTCTTGCGGGACAGACCCTCGACGTTCCGTCCCTTGCGGCATCACTTTGTCGCGCCGCCGCATCTGTTCCTTCTTTGGCCATTGGTGCCAGTGCTTCTCCTGTGATCGGAGAGAAGCCGTTGACGTTCGGTCTGGGTGTACAGGAGGGGGGTTTGGCTGATGTTCCAGACACACGGACGTGCAGGCAGATGCTGTCGGAGGCCCGGGGTGTAAGGTGGAGGGGGGGGGGTGTGGTGCCTGGAAGTGCGGATGAAATTGCGGAATCGGTGGTACTGGACTTCGGTCTGAATTCCCTGGCAGGGGCTCAGTGGGAGGGCATCGAGAGGTCAGCCGAGGGGGGAGGCGGGGGCGGTGGGAAGACGGTGAAAGCGCAGGTGGGGCAGCGGACAGGTTGGAGGAGAAATTCAAAAGTTTTGAGTAGAAGTAATATTTTGTTTTTAGACGCTCCGCATTCTTGCAGTCTGTGCGTAAGGGGACGAAAGTCGAAGAAAATTTCTTTGTTGACTTTGCCATTAAGAAGGCAGAAAAGTACCTCTGCGTAGACTCCTGAATGTCACTCCAGCCGTTGTTTCTGCATGCATTCGATTTTTCTTCTTGTTTGCACGTATGTGTTCTCTCGTGTTTCTTCTTCTCTTCTTGCAGAGCGCTTGCGGCGTTTCCTGCCTCTTCTCTTCTGACGCTCCTGCTGGACGGCTGTACCCCTCCCGCAAGTCTCCATCTCTCCCCCCGTCCCACCGTTTCTGTCCCAAACCCATTCCCGACAGCCTCTCTGTCAATGGGGACGACAGCAGGAGACGCGCTGACCTCTCATTCTCTGTTCATTCCTGCCAAATCCCCACAACCCGTCACCGTCCCTGCTTCTGAGGGCGTTCTCACTGCTGCCGTACTTCTTTCTGCAAAGAAAGGGAAGGACGCGAGAGACGGTGACGCCAGGACAGAGGAGAAGGCACCCAAACTGCAGGCAGAATCTCTGCAGAGACAGGCGATCACAGAGGAAGCTGTCACTGTGGACTTAGCAACAGAGTCAAGGACGGGGAAGAGAAAGGTATTCAAGGCGAACGAAGGTCTTCAGACCTCTTCTCCCAGATTCCTTCCCCCTCCCCCTGTCTCCCTTTCCCCCTCACCCCCTCCAGACAGCCATTACATTCAGAAAGCGCCCACAGAGCCTCCACTGACAGCACGGGTGCTCGGCAGTGCGGCGGCAGTCTCCACCCCCAGGGGTCTGCCAAAGAGGGTCGCCAGCCCCCGCTTGTCTTCGAAGAGAGACACTGAAGGGGGCGAAGGCAGACGGCCTGAGCCTCACCGAGCTTACAGAACGTCCTATGCTGACCGTCTGTGGCTAAAGTCTGGGGGGCAAAAAAAAACCAGTGAGCCCCCCCCCCTTTCCCTGTCTGCAGAGGCCCATTCCTTGAAAAAAGGAGAAAAGGAAAAAGCCGGTCCCAGAAGGCTGATTGTCTCAGGAACTTTAGAAGTGAGAAACGAAGACTGGAGTGGGAGAGGCAAAACTCAGTGGGTAGAGATGCTCTACGGCAATGAGGAGAATCAAAAGAGCAGTATGGGTGCCATACCCCTCAACCCTCCGGCCTCCTCCAAGGGCCACAGTGTAGCAAGGTTGAAGGTCCTCCGTCTAGTCTCCTGCCGTCTGGGAGACAGAGACCTCCAAGCACTTGTCTCTGCCCTCCTGCAGCCTCCCTCAACCCCTCTGCTGCACACAGTGGACCTGACTGATAACCGTCTCTCTCCCGCATGTGTGCCCGCAATTCGCCGGCTGCTGCAGGCAGGCCTCCGGTCGTATTCCGTCACTGTGCCAGCAGATGCTCCGAGGGGGGGACGGCTTGCTTCCTCCGTCTCCCCGTGCGGTCAGTCCCAAACCCCCTCTTCCCTCCTCTGTGGTCGTTTGGAGGCCCAGCTGGGTCCTTCAGCTTCCTCCCGGGGATGCATGCTTGAGCCCTCAGCCCTCGTTGGGGTGTCCCGAAATTGGCGCAGTGGGGTGGGGGGGGTGTCTGCTTCCTCGTCGTCTGGTGCGCTCTTGGGCGGGGGGGGCG
>JAHBMJ010000798.1:53939-85891 GCA_018398765.1 Chromera velia | reverse complement strand
ACGCGTGCCTCCTCTGCTAGGGGGGCATCTCCGCGTCCCCCTGTGCCCGGGGAAGGGAGGAGAAGACCTGCACTGGAGAAATTGATAGCAGAGAATTCGCGCACGCCGTCGCAGCACCAAGCAGCAGTCCGCATCCCTGTGCGGTTGTTGATTCTTGACGGAAACGCTTTGCGGCCCTTGGGCATCGATCGGCTTTCAGAGGTCTGTGAGTGAGTGTGTATATGTGTGTGTGTGTGTGTGTGTGTATGTATGATTCCTTAACTCTGGTGCAGTTTCCTGATTTTCAGTTGGTTTCTGTTTGATTGCCTGCCTGCCCGTGTGCTTGTATGTTCACAGAGAAAATGGAAGTGGCGGAAAATGTCGTATGGCTTTCTGCCTCAATTCCTGATCTACTTGTAGCTGCCTTTCGGTTCACATCCGTTCCCGTGTTCTATATGATGCTGGGCATGTCTTGTCGTGTTGAAAAACCAAACGAACAAGTGCAGCTGATGAAAAGAGGCCGGCCTTCTCAAAAAGATGTGTATACAGTCCCTTTTGTTGCCTCTTTCTCTCCTTGTCCATGATTTTCGGGTGTTCGTTCAGGCCGCGGTCTCTCTGGCGACCACCTTCAGCTCGGCCTCCTCTGTGCGAGAAGGGAGACGGCAAAGAAGGACCGCAGCAGCAGTAGAGGAGACGGAGATGACGTCTTCACGGAACGGTGCATGTGGGGCTTTTGATTCTGTGACTGTGGACAGGGGTACTCGAGACAGGGGGGGGGCGAGGGTGTTGAGCGTGACCAGAATTCGGACTCGAAGGGCAGAGAGTGGGGGTGCTGTACAGGGAGGTCGATTGGACGGCGCAGACAGAGAGGCCGTTCCCCCTCTTTCCTTGTGTGAATTGTCCGTGAGGGCGTGTGGGCTCGAGCACCCGAGCGGGTTCTTGTTGGGTCGAATGGTCGAGAGTCCCTTCTTTCCGTTGACGTCTCTGAACGTGTCTGATAACGTTTTGGGTCTGAGGGGTCTTGCGTCTCTCCTACAGGTGGGTGGGATGGGTGGTGTTGCTTTCGTTCCTTGACTTTTTCTTTACTCCCTGGTTCTTTTCTTGTTTTTTCCTGGCTTTTGGGTTGCTCCCTCTCTTTCCTCGCTCGCTGCTCCGGTCATGTCCCTCCTTTTTTTTCGCTACTCTCACTTACTCTCTGCCCGATTTCCTATTTCCTACCCCTTCAAAACTGTACCTTTCTTTTGAACTGCGTGAACATCTCATTGACCGACCGATGCAGGCTGCTTCCCGTCCATTGTGTCGACTCCGCATGCTGGACGTCTCTTCGTGTGTGGGGGGCAAGGGGGTGTGCGCGCTGATCCTGGACTGTCTGTCGGGAATGCTCCAGCTCCAGGCGACACAACAGCAGAATCAGCTGGGCAATCTCAGAAGAGAAAGAGTGGAGGTCACAGAGAGTGGAGGAGAGGCGAGACGGAGACGGGAAGGAGGCAGGGGATTCCATAACGCTCGTCTGGTTATCGTCTCGAGGGATTTCTCTTTCTTCGCAGTCCGTCGGCACGCTTTTTTCATTTTCCTTTTTCCTTCTATTTCTTTTTTGATTCGCTCAGTTCATGTCCCGTTGCTTATCTTAGTTCGTCATCGCTTTCGCTCTCTGCGCTTGCTGTTTCTCTTCGCTTCAGTGACCTTTCGCTTCCCTCCCGCCTCTACCTTCCCTGTTTTACAAAGGCATGCGAAAGTCCTCCTCGACGTTGCTTTTGAGTCCATGCATATCTCCTCTCCGTCGCGGTATGTTCTTCACGTCACGGGCTCTTCATTCTTTTTCCTTCTTCCCCCGTTCCCCTCGCAGAGTCCCGAAGAGATGCAGGCAGCCCGAGTCTTCGAGGAGGAACAGCGCCTTCTGGGGCTGGAGAAGCTCTCTGGGGGGGGCAGGGCAGGACACTGCGAAGAAGAAGAAATTGAGATGTACTGACGTTCATCAGTGACCTGTCTGATAGCCATTGATTGGTAAACAATTGACCGCGCTTGTGAACGAGGCTGTCTAGGAGGCTGTGGATGCAAGCGCTGGATGCTTGTCTGGCTAGTTGTATTCCTGGTTGTGCTCTAAGCCTCGTAGGTGAACAATCTGTAATTTTGCCCTTATATATAGCCCTTTCACCTTATAGCTAGCTCTTACCTTTTTCTGGACCTTTTTGTACCATAATTAACTTTGCTATTATTTGCTATATAAAGCCTTTCCGAGTCCCCATCCATTTTTTACTGTCAGATACATGCGACAGCGCTTTACCTAGTGGCAGGCGTGATCTGTATATATATTTTTATATTATGTTTTCAATCTTAAAAATATATTTATATATATATCTAATATATCTATATCACTTCTTCAATATATAAACAACTTTTCACTTCATTGGTTCACCAAAGAACCTTTAATTCTTGAAGAAATTTTTCATTAACATAGTCTTACCTTACTTTACTTACTTAATTGTGGGTAAGTAAGTAAGTAAGTCTTACCTCATATATTTTTTCTATATATTTTTTCTTGTACATATATTATATTCTGGGTTATAAAAAATATATCTAAAGATATATATATCTACAGATCACGCCTAGACCTAACGCACCAATTAAATCACTATATATCACTCCACATTTTTAAGTGTACATACTATAGTACGTACTAATACTATAGTAATTCTAGACAGTGATGATTAGTGATAAATGCATGAATTGAATTGAAATGAATTGAATTGAATTGAAGTGGTTAAAGCTGGTAAGCCACCACTTAGGCTCTGGCCAACTACGGGGCATGACATGCAATGTTGGTTTGTTAATCTAGCGCATTGCATAACCCATTCACACACGACAAGTTGACAATACGAACTCACGCCAATTTGGCTATACACTCCTCAACCACCTTCATACCTCCCAGAGGCTGGAATGAAGATATAAGAGCGATCAACTCTCGGACTTTCTTTTCACTCTCCCCCATTTCTCTACCAGCTGAAGCTGCCACCCATTGTGCAATTTCCACCTGTTTCTCAATGAACGCGCGCTTTGTCAAAGTTTATTCTGCTGATGATTTTGTTAAGCTTCCGTCTCTCCCTCTCTGTGCCCATACATTCCATCAATTTCCGTGAGCAGGTGGATCTCATCACAAACTTTTCTGCCAGAGCAAGCCAAGCAGGTCTTCTCTAGCTCCCCCCGCTGCACATAACTACCCATCATCGCTTAAGTTTCAGGAGAGGGCGGATGTTTGCAGAGGATTTAAAAAGACAAGGAGACAGCGAGCGTATATGCAGATCGTTTCCTGTGTCTGATAGACGTGACTGCCATTTCCTTTTGGTAAGAAGGAGCATGAAGAGCCTCTGTCTGGAGGGGTTCTCTCTTTGAAAATCAGTGAGAATAGCATGAGGATGAAAGATTCTGTCTCTATTCTTGCTGTTTTCCTGTCTTCTGGCCCATTCACCAAGCCATTGATTCGTCTTGATCTTGTAACACGCCTCTTTCCGTTTGAATTTTCCTTTCTTTTTTGGCTTTTCTTGGCATGGCTCATCTGTGTCTGCCAGGAGAGAACCGTCAAGGGGCAGCCAGACGCTTGGTGGAGGAGACAAAGGGAGCACAAGAACCAGTGATGCAGGCCTGCCATACGGCTGTAGGTAATGCGCGTTCTATAGATTTGAGAATCTAAAAGAAGCTGGCTACTTGTTTTATAAGCAGACAACCAAAGGGTTCTAAACCAAAAGAGTAAAGAGAAAGAGAAATAAAAGAGTCATGAGACAAACTAAATGATCAACAAATAAAACGTAATTGCAATGTATCAAGACATTGGACATCTGACTGCCTGAGAGGGAGGGCTTCAAGACCAAACATTACAACGGGCACCCAAAGGGCTTTAAACAGTTGAATTTGAGAAAAGGGAGAAACAAAACTAATTGAAGAAACAGTCTCAAATATACCTCTCAGAGCCCTCTCTGCCGACTCAATTCTTGTTTTCATAGTTTTAGATAGATCCTCTCCCTCAAAGATCCAGTTGCCGAGATATTTATATTTATCAACATGTTTAACTGGCCTTCCATTGAAAACAAAAGGGGAAGCGGGCTCAATGAGAAGATCAGAGGAAGATAGTCGAAGAATTTTTGTTTTTTTCAAGTTTACCGTGAGACCATGCTTATTGCAGTATACCTCGAGGCGCCGGAGTCTCTTCTGCAAGTCTGCAGCGAATCCTGCAGCACTATGGGCAAAGAATATAAGGTTATCAGCGTATCCAATGCTCTCTATCAGAGCTTTGGAAAGCTCAACAGGTTCCAAAGCGCTCTTTCCTTCATTACCATCCGGCTGTTGGTTCTCAGAGCTGAGGGCTTTGAACAAATTATTTATAAACAGAAGAAACAGAAGAAGAGAAAAAGGATCACCCTGTTTTACGCTCGCTCACTCCGACAAGCACTTGTCTCCCCCATCAACCCTTGCTGTGACATTACAGTACATGGAATGAATCATATAGATGTCTGCCTGAGCCAGGCTGACCCCTTCGTCCTTAAGTCTTCCTAACATTTTCTTTCTGGGCACTGTATTAAAGGCTTTAGAGAAGTCTACGAACGCTGCGATGAGGGGCTTCCTTTTGTGCTTAGACTGAACAATGAGAGAAGAAAGGGACGCGAATGTTTCCCGTGTCCCCACGCCCCTCCTGAAGCCTAACTATCTCTCATCGATCTTTGTCTCTTTACGAAGGCAGACGTCCATACGAAGAGTAAAAACCTTACCCAGGAGACCAATAATATGGATGGGCCTCCATTCATTACAGTCACCGGAAGCGGGACCCTTCAGTACGGGAGCAATCCTCAGGACATTCCATCTACTCGGCCAAAAGCAAAAAGTCTTAGAATGAAACAAATTAAAGAAGGTAAAGAGGAGAAAGCGAGAAAGGGTTAAGTGTTTGAAGTAAAGAGCGAGATGTTCAAGGGCGATACCATCAAGACCGGCAGCTTTATTCACGTCCATTCTTTTCAGGGTTTCTTCTATCATGTGTAGAGAAAAAGCGGGAGACGAAGGAAGGGGGAATACAAGGCCAGTAGGGGCGGGAGGGAGTCCGTCTCCCTTAAACACACGGGCCCAGAATTGAGAGAATGAATCAGCAGACAGTTTTACTCCCCTGTTTCCCTCGCTTTTGGACTTCCTACACCATTGCCAGTTATATTTCTAGTCATCATATAGACAGTTAGATAGTCAGTATGATAGACTTTTAAATGAACTACTGAATTCTGCCAAAACGATTTATTGTTCGCTGTCCCAACCACTAGCCGCTCTACTCCAAATCTTCTTTGTCAGAGTCTTCCTCATCGGAATCATCCCCATCCTCCTCGGAGGATCTATCAGACGCTTCACTGTCTGAGTCGCCTTCGTCCTCCTCGAAGTATCTAAAATTATAACTAGCAGACACTTCACTGTCTGACGAGTCCTTTGACTCAAAGTCTGAATCTCTCATAACCTCACGACCTCCCTCCTCTGCTATGCCGTGCACGAGGGACGGCAGCTTCCCCTCTGCTTTGGCATTTTCCATCAACCTCTTTATCGTCCTCCCACTGCCCCAGTTCTTTTGGAGAAGGAAGGTTTCAAGGTTCGGTAACGACTCGGGTCGGATGGATGCGAAGAAAACAGACAGACCGGTCTGTCGAATGCGGTTAGAGGACACGTTCAATTTGGTCAAATCAGGGAGCTCGGAGACTTTCAGTGCATCCGAGAGAGCAATCACAAAATCGTTCCTCAAACCACAACCGAAAAAGTCGAGGTCTCTCAACTTTGGAATCTTCTTCTGTTCTACAGCTTTGCAGAAGGCAGCAGCAGAGAGGTGCCTGTGGCCTGCAAAGGCGAAGTTTTCAAGGAGAGGCAGGCCCTTCTCGGACTCACACACGGCCTCAAACAGAGCATTGAGGTTCGTTGAGGCAGGGAACCTCAGGGGGTAACTATATCGAGGAGGGCGATAGAGGCCCGGGTGTGACAGGTTGAGAGTGCGAAGCTCAGACAGGTGTCCTCCCCTGACTGCCTCAGCGAGTCTCTGCATGTACTCACTGTCCACGAGGACATATTTGAGGAGAAGGCTTTTCAAGGCAGGCAGTTTGCCCGCACTGAGTGTGCCGGACAGGAAATCAAACCCCAACCCTGCTTTCGTGTGACTGAGATCGAGACGCTCAAGAAGAGGCAAGCCCTGACTGGCATCTCGAATGCCTTCCATGAGAGCCTTCATGCCATCACGGCCGAATGAATTGTATGACAAGTCGAGAACTGACAGAGACGGACAATTGCCTGCTTTCACTGCTTCCCCTATCAACCCCATCTCACGATCACCCAAGTCCTGTTCAGATAAATTCAACTGAGACAGCATTGGAACCTCAAAGAATCGTAAGGCTCTCAACAAAGCAATCCCACCTTCTCCCCCTGCCTCACCCCCATTCTCATTCTCTGACTCTTCGTCATCCGACCCCCCTATTTTGCTCCTCAAGTCACTGGGGTCCAAACCAAATAGAGCACCCATCCGCCCAGCCCGCACTGCATTTGCCAGTGCGACCAGGACATGGCTGTCTGATTCCCCAAAAGCTCCCTGTCTTTCTTTCAGGGACAGGTGCAAGCATTCCCACGGGGGGGGCTTTGTGCTGTCCCCCAGAGCTGTGAAAAACGCAACGGCGGGAACAGGTTCAAGAGACAGATGGAGGATTTTTTGGGTGATGGACGGAAGTCTCCCCTCTCCTAGTATCTGGGCGAAACTTGTGTTCTCTCCTCGCAAGTGCAGCTGTGGGAGCTGCACACTCTCCAGATCTGGAGGTCTCTCCCCCTCTGCCCCCAATGCAATGATCAACTTTTCTTCCCCACTCGTGCCCATCATGCACCCATTCAGATTCAATCTCTTCAACGCAGGAAGGAACGAAGATTTCAGACAGTCTGCAAAACGCGCACCCTCTCCCCCCCTCCCAAAGCTTACTCCTTTAAGTACCAAACTTTCGAGTGAAGTGAGCCCACCAGAACCTATCAGATCCGCAAACGCCCGCAGAAACGCAGGGGCGAGACGGCAGTCAGCGAAACAGAGACTCTTCAAATGAGGGAGGGTCTCCTTCCCAATGAAGGAAGTCAGGAACATTCCTGACCTAAAATGGTTCCCCCCAAGGAAAAGCCTTTCAATCTTGAGAGGCTTGGCGGCGCTGAGTCCGTTCGACAATGTTCTCATGTTCTCATCGGTCATTCCAGTCCTCGACAAATTCAGAGACACGAGAGCAGAGGATTTGCCTATGCGCATTGCTCTCGCCAGCGCGACAAAGGCAGCGCCTAACTCGTTGCCTGCAACATTGGAAGTGCAGGGTAAGAAGAGGAGGGAATAACTGTCTGTCTTCTTCAGAACGATCAGGGAAAGCGATGGGCGGGGAAGTAAGAGTTTCTGAAGAAATTCCTCTCCCCTCTTTCTATTCCTTCCAGTCAATGCTTTCTCTCGCTTTCTGTCTGTGTCTGTCTGTCTGTCTGTCTGTCTGTCTGTCCATCTGTCTATCGATCTGTACTCGAAAAAAAGGAGACGGGAAAAGGAAAGCGTAGTACTACAATCAAACTGTCTGTCTGTCTGTCTGCCTGTCTGTCTGTCTATGTGTTCATGCATCTGACCTTCCAGATTGAGGACCTCCAGAGACCCAGGCAGGGAACCAAAGACCACAGGGCCCTCTGCAGGCCCAACACTGCCGTCTGCAGAGAAGGATCACACAGTCGTGTGATTTCATTCGTAAGTGGTTGCTCGTTCTTTTCTTATATTAACATGTTGAGAGCACAGAAACAACGAGCAGAGGAAAAGAATGACGAACGCTTTCCTACAAGAGCAAATCCAGGGAGAGAAAGGGAAAAGGGAAAAGAAGAGAAAGAGAGTTGCAAGAAGTTCCCCTGCGTACAGCCACTCGTCCACAGACTGACTGACCGGAGAAGCTCAAACTCTTCAGACGAACCCGCGACAGAGACAGAGAGACGGGCACCCCCTCGCTCTCCTCCCCTCCATCTGACTCATCTGAGGAATCCTCCGACTCCCCCTCTTGCTCCTCCATCCTCTCTCCCTCTCCGGCATCTTCCTCAGTCACGCTCAGGCTCTCCAAGAAGTGACGGACGAGAGGAAGGGCTGCCCCCTTCACCGCAGAGGGACCTGTTGGAGGGGGAAGACAAGAAGGAAGGAAGGAAGGAAGGAAGGAAGGGAAGGAGGGAAGGAAGGAAGGAGGAAAGGAGGGAAGGAAGGAAGCAAGAAAGGAATGAAAAGATCGACAGTCGAGACGCTAAAGAGAGGCTCCATCGGTCTGATTTGTCTTTTCTCACAATCACAGAGGGAGACGGACCCGCAAGCAGGATAACCAGACCGTCTCTTGATTGACTGACTGGACTGACTGGCTGACTGACATACACGCAAGACGGACATACACACACACATGCATACATACATTCATTCATTCATTCACTCACACAGACAGTATGTTTCTTCCTTTTCCCTCCCTCTTTTCATGCACAGACAGACAGTTACAGATAGAAAGACAGACAGGGGGCCTCAAAGACAGCCAGACAGACTCGAAGGCATGAATGGAAGGAGGGGGAAGGCCCACCGAGTTTCAGGTCCGTCACGGAGTCGGGAAGGGAGTCGAGCAGGAGGTAGTTTTTCCTGGCAGAGAGGTTACACCCTGCATACGAGAAGAGGAGGCAAGGGGCACACGTAGAACTACATTTTTTTTGTTTCTGGAAGGAAGGCGGAAGCCCGGCCTTCTCGGGAGAGAGAGGAGAAGACAAATGCTTAACTGCACTGGAAAGGGAAACCTCACCAATAAGTGCAGACACAAAGGTCACGTCCACCCATCCAGCCAATGCAAAGGAAATCCACACAGACAAACGAAGCCCCCCCCCCGATGAATCGAATATCAAGAGAGTGGCCGAGGCGGTGAGTTGGTGAGCAATTTAATCTGCCACCTAGTCATCAGAAGCCCCCCAGTGGCACCCACCCCCTGCCCTTCCTCTTCCCTTTCCAGCCCTGACCTGAGACGTCGAGCCTCCGGAATTGTCCATCTGCAATTTTTCGCTGCATGCACGGAAAAAGGACCCGACAGAGACAGACAGACAGACAGACAGACAGACAGGCAGGCAGGCAGGCAGGCAGGCAGGCAGGCAGGCAAGCAGAAAGAAAGAAAGAAAGAAAGAAAAGAAAGAAAGAAAGAAAAGAAAGAAAGAAAGAAAAGAAAGAAAGAAAGAAAGAAAGAAAAGAAAGAAAGAAAGAAAGAAAGAAAGAAAGAAAGAAAGAAAGAAAGAAAGGAAGGAAGGAAGGAAGGAAGGAAGGAAGGAAGGAGGGAAGGAAGGAAAGGAGGGAAGGAAGGAACGACGGAAGGAAGGAAGGAAGGAAGGAAGGAAGGAAGAGACAAGCAAGCAGGCGGGAAGAAAGACTGGAATATCAGCCGACAGAAACACGGAAGGAAGCAAAGAAGCTGCCCGGACGGCCCTCTCTAATTACTCAGACACTGAATGAAACTCAGACATCCACTTCGACAACCCTATCAGCAGCCGATTGCCCCCTTTGGAAATACCGACAAAATCTACAGCAAGGGCCATGCAGACTTCCATTTTCGGTGCAACCCAGCGGAGAACGCAGAGTCTGCCAGGAACCTCAACCAAAGGGAATGGCTGTGTGAGTGAAGACGACCATGTGTCGAAAGGAACTACTTTTTTCCGAGGAAGAAAATTCCTGTTCTTGTAAAATATTCGGCCCGCTCTGATCATATCTCTTCCACATTGAATCTACCAGCCCTGCTCACCTTGAACATTGCCGACAGACAGAGCCACGCCGTGCTAAAGCAATCTCGGCTCGAGCTCATGTCCGATACCACCTGCAGCAGGGAGCCGCCAAGCGGACGGGGAAAACCCTCAAAAGCACAACAGAGACGGCACGAGAGTACTGAAATTAAAGAGAAAGGGCAGAGGGCAGAGGGGAGTCGGCATTTGAACTCCCTGGTCAATCAGATTCAGGCCGCGCGGCAAAACGTAGTAAGAAGAAGGACGTGTGCGAAACCACGTCGCGATCCTGAAGAGAAAAAGGCCGACCTCGGATGTCGGTACTTCATTCTTCAACAGAACGTTGAAAATCGTGTCCGACTCTGTCGTGTCCGACTCTGACCCAGTGACGCCAACTGTCGCCGAAGGCGGGGCCTGGCTCTCTGCAGGTACATTTTTGATGCATCAGGAAGAAAAAAAGGTCACGTTCTGAAAGACTACATCGAAGTAGGAGGACTGGGAGATCTTTTCTTCCTGATGCTACGTACCTTGTTTGGCAGAGTCCATTTCGGCCTCTGGAACTTCCCGAAAGCAGACGACGCAGCGGTCCTCACAGTTGAAGAAACTTAAACTCGATTGATTACTCTGAATGATGACCACAGTCAATTTTCATCAGACGAGGAAACAAAGCTCAGATGACACCAAAGGTCTCTTCCTGAAGCTTTAGTCAGTCTCAGACTGATGAAGTCTACAGTTCCTTGAAGACACTCTCAAAGTCGAATAAGTCAGTCTAGCTGATAATGCACGCAACTCGATTAGAAGCACCCGCCTTCCAGGTTTCTCGTAACGCCAGCTGCCATTCCTGCTCTGGCACGTGATTCGGAAAAGTTCCTCGGAGAATCTCCGAGGTTCCCGGAGAACAAATTGAATCGAAAATATTCTAAAGTGGAGACGGCCCGGCAGCGTCACTCAGTGCATCTATAAAGGAGGCGCGCGGGCCGCGCGCGCCTTAGCCGCTGATATAGCTGATTCGCGCGCGACGCGCGTCTCCGATTTTATCCGATTTTAGAGGAGCTTTTTCCGATTAATTTTCACGCATGCATGAATGATTGATTTCATTCAGACTGCATGAATCAGACAAACAATTATTTTAACAGGAGCGGAGAGACAGTAAAGAGATTTCTCTCAGACTTATATGCATATATAAGAACAAATTCACCCGGCTCATCAAATGCATGTATCTGTCTATATTATATTTATATATATATATATATATATATATATATATATAATTCATATATATATATATATATATATATATATACCATATATTTCACCATACTTTGCCTACCGTAGTTTCGGGTCTTCCACCTAAACATACAAAGTTTAAAAAAACTCCAGATAAATCCATGTAAAGAGCCTGCCCAAAAGTGAGGGGGCACTGATGCATTGCAGCCTATAAGAAGCGTGCACTGCCTCAGTCACAGCTCAGAATTTCTCAATCTAACCTAGAGAGAGAAAAGAGTCGTCAGCCTCCCGGATGGACGGTCTGGTGGGTGCCCAGCAGAAAGAGGAAAGCGACACACATGGACAGAGAGGCATGCAGGGAGACGGATGGGCAAATCTTATCACTGGGGAAACTACCCAAAGTTGGCCCCAAACTTTGAAGCAGACTGTTTCCATTGTTGGAATGGTTTAAGTGTTTCTGTCTAGGCTAGTTACGGTCATTATGGGCGCCGCTTTTCTGTTTTTGGATGACGGTTGCAGGACGGCACTCATTGATTTGACTTACAACATCTGCAAACATACTATAAGGCATACTGGCCATAGAACTGTCCCCCTTAATGACTCATTAACTCTTAGATATGGCCTTAAGCGGGCTGTAGGAGGTATGAAGCACCTCCTTAGACTATACCACCTATAACGGAGTGTCACGAACCTCCATGTGCACCTATAATCGGACTATATAAAACCATATACAGACTGTCACAGTGTTTAAACCTAGCTCTAAACGGACTGTGTACAGTGTACATAGACTAACTCTAACAGATAATGACCCACAGATTTTATTATTGAACTCTAACTTTCTCTGCCATCGACTGCTAGTCACTCTCCCGGTGGTGACAAGCTCTGCCGGCAATTGCCGTCCTGTCAGCAATCGCTCTTCTCTGCCGCCAAAAAAAAAAGCAACCCTGAGCCTAACTTATTCTAACCTAACCTAATTGGATACCCTGGCTTAAAGGGCGTTATACAGAGGTAGACGGAAGTTTTTATCCAAGTGGTTCTTAAAATGGAAGTCTTAAATTACCTTATACCTCTTATCATACAATTTATTTCACAATTTAAAGCTATTAATTCAAACTAGGATTGGCTAGAGAATTGGGATCCCACCTAGGCCTTAGGTCTTTTACTAGTAGTAGGTTTAACTAGGTTTATCAATCATGCAACTGTGTAATAGTGTGTCATTACAAGTTGTAACATACGCTTTTCCTGAACGCCGCACGTCAAGCGCTCGGCATTGGGGCAGGAGGCCAATCCTCCAGACATTAATGCTATCCTATCCTATCCTAACAGAATCTTCTAGAGAATCTTTGAACAGATTTGGTCATCAATGAATCGAGTAACAATCTATATACGATGCAACTTATAACATGTTTAACTTGGGTTATAGAACTTGGAAATCAAGTTTCGTATCGTGGTACAGGCTGTTCTGATTCATGGTTTACGAACTAATTATGAGTCCCCCCCTAGGTCCCCCCTTGTTTCAATTCACTTCTTCTCTATAGGTTCTTCTAGGCGCTCCCTTTGGGCACCACGCGAAGACAAACAACACCCAAGGGCCCAACGATTGAAAGATCAACGAAAGGCTACGAACGGCCTCGGAACAGGTTGAACCTCGATGAGAAGAAACGCAATTCGGGGCGACTTCAAAGATCCCGGAATTAAATGGCCTCACGTTTTCACATTCGTCTCTGCTGGCCAAGCAGAAACGGTCCTTCAAACGGAAAGACAATGCGCAAGGCATGCCCTAACATTCGACTGATTTTTCAGCGCTTCCATGTAAGTCCGCTACCACCACAGCACTCCACTTTCATATGGCCCTCCGGTCCTCGCATAAGACAGACCCAAAAGAACAGAAAAACAAATTCTGCAAGCCCGTGCGGAATCTACAGAATTCGAAGAATATTTGCCTGCCAATCAGTATTCCGTCCATTGACACTTTTCTTCTCACGATCAGTCTGCCTGACCTCTCTGTCGAGATGCAGACGATTCTTTGCCCCTCTGAGCCCGACAGGAAGCAGACTAGCCATGCAGATGGATCCCAAAAAGGAGATACAGCGAGAAGGCATCTTCTTGTTTGGAGTAAAACATGGAAGGGAACGCCTGACTGACTGTCCAACTGGACAGAAATGTCCTCACACCAGAACTGACCAAAACACAAACCAAAGCAAAGTCCAAATTCTCAACAGTATGTCGCCCTCCTTATCGAATTGGGTGTCATTGAAAAGGGAAAACCAAGAAAAAAAGGAAGAGAGACGAAGAATCAAGCAGAACACGTAAGAAAGGGATGAAGGAAGCTGAGCGACTCGACCGAGGAAGAGAAAGAAAGGAAGGAAGAATGGAAGGAAGGAAGGGAGGGAGGGAGGAAAAAGCCTAGCAAACAAGTAAATGAATAAATTACAACTTCACTGCAACTTCCGCAACCTCTCTCTCTTCCAAGCTGCCCGAAGAGAGTCCGCAGTAATGACGCCCCTCAAAATTGGGGCTACTGCGGAAGAAGAAGAGAAAGGCGACTGAGCGGACCTCCCCCCACCCCCACCAGCGGTCTTCTCTTCTTTCACCTCTCCTCCATCCCCCCGCCCCCCCATACCCCCTCCCTCCGATGACGTTGCCTGTCCACCCCGCGCTCCTCCAGTCAGAGAGAGCGCAGATCTCTCAACCACAGGCACTGCGGAGGTCGACTGTGCCCCCAACACCTCCACTGCCCTCTGGAGCGACTCGGACACGAGAACGGTCGAAAGACGCCACCACGGAGTTCCGATGCTTCCAACAAGAATTTCGTTCTCTCGAATTAGACGGTCGAGGGTCTTGCCTCTCGCGGCTGCCGCTCTCCCGATATCTCCCAAAGTGACTACACGCTCCAATTGAAAGTTTCTTTCCTCCACCGCCCGAGCTAATCTCTCCATGCCCTGTCGACTTTCTTCAGACTTCGACGGAGAAGAACTGGAGAGTGCCCCCTCCCCCTCTACCCTCATGTCTCTCCCGACAAACGCGACGTCACACGCAGCCGCGTCCATCTGCTCCCACGCCTCCTTTGCGGTCATGGAAGGCTCCAGCAGGACCAGCCGAGAGGGAGGCGCAAACGCAAAGGGAGCCTGCAAGACGTTAGTCGTAGGCAGAAAGGTGATGCGAAAGAGGAGAGCGCGAGAACAATCACAGAAAAATTCGACGCAAGATTTACTTGACAGAAAAAGAAGCCATCGAGGCGCAGAAGTCTCAGCTTTGGGCCACGCCGAAAAATCGCCACTCTCAGAGGAAAGGCATGAGAGGAGCGCAAGAAGAAAAAGGTGACGAAGCGGAAGGCGCAAACAAAAAAATATGACGAGGACGGCCGTGCAGCGAAGAAGAAACCCACCGGCAGAGATCTGACAGGGTCTCCCAGAAAGTTCCGCGAGGCCCCTAGCCAGACCGCATATGCAGCAGCCCAACTTGAGGCAGGAGAGGGTGGAAGGGTCCCGTCCTTCCTCAGAAGCGGGGAAGCAGGCCCATTCAGCGTCTCTGTGCTTTCCCCCACGCTCTGTGCGTCAAAGTCAGGTGATTTTGACAGAAGAGTCCGGCGGAGAGCATCTGACGCTGCTTGCTCCCTTCGCAGTGCTGCCTGCCTCTCCGCGGCCTCACGAGCAGATGTCTCGCGCAGTTCTTGAAAGTTCTCTGCCACGATCGCACCCACGCCGGCAGATACCGTGGCCGGAAGAAGAATCTCGTATGATCTGTTTTTGTGCAGAGAGAAAATCCGGGAGACAGAACGAAGCCAAAGACAAGCGCGAAAAGCAAGGACGAGAGTTCTCACTCGAAAGTGAAATAAGTCTCTGTGAGAGTTCTTCAAGTAACCTCCTTCAACCGCGCAAAGAATGCTAAAAGTAGAATCACCAAACGAAAAAGCTGCTCTCGAAGTTTGTATGTGTTTGTCTTGCCTGTTGAATCCGATCTGACTTGAGGCTGCAAACGGACAGAGACAAAGTTCGTCTTCAGACTGACCGACTGACTGACTGACTGACTGACTGACTCTGTCTGCTCGAAGAGTAGAATGGCAGCTGTGAGGGGCGCTTTGAAGGCCGCTGAGAGAACAGAGGCTGCCCCAACCACCGCGTATGCCTCTGCATTCGCCAGGCTGACGTACATCTCCCCTGCGAAATCCCTGATGGCCTCACTATCCATCGTCTGGTACCCTGGAAGCCAGGTGGGCAGCACGGGGGGGAGGGAGAGGAAGATCTCATACACGCTGCAGGCGAGGCAACGGAAGAGGAAGGACCATCCATGAGCACATCGAAATTTCAATTTCACTTCTCTCACAGCCCTCTCTTGACCTCACAGACACGTTTACAGACGAGAGGGAAGCCGAAATGGGTTGGGAGCACACGAAAATGAATGGGTCAGGCCAGTCACACAAACGTCCCCCTCTTCCATTCTGGTCCCGTCTTTAGTCACGCAAACGTCCCTCCCTCCCCGTCTACCCAAGCACAAAGATTTCCGAGGCTCGAGAGAGAAAAACTGTGAGGAGACGCAAAAAGGTGAGATGGAAAGGCAAACAGCAGAAAGAATAAGACGCCAAGCCATGCACGCGGATGAGTCGGAGCAGAGCCTCCCGCAGAGCCTAGTGGCAACCTGCAACACGCTGGTGCCTCCCTGCCTGTCTCCAACTACCAGCCAGTCTTACTGACTCTTGCAGAGAATATCTGTACAGGGCTCCCCCCACAGCGCCCATAAAAAGAAGGGGAGCGAAGAACCCGCCTTGAAGCCCCGAGGCACCGCAGAACGCCGTCAGTAGACACTTCAGCCCCAGCAGAATTCCCAAAAATGGCCTGTCTGCGGGGATCTCGCGAAGAATTGCGTCCAGGGTGCCGTACTGAAAGAAGAGAACCTGCAGCCATTCGTTCACATCGACCGCACTACACCACATGAAAACATAAGAAACATGTACGGAACGGTAAATGTAGGCACTTAAGAAGGTGAGTAACCTGAGCCGAAGGAAAACAAAGAATATTCGATTCTCAAATTCCCCTCTCTATCCTTCCTTCCACATCCCATAGAGGAAGCAAAAGCCATGCAGAGGAAGCGAAGACTCCGTCCTCACCTGTGGATAGAAGACCCCCACAATCCCACAGAAGAGACCGGCCAGAGCAGGCCGGAGGTCCCGAGGAACGCGGGAAAGCGACAGAGACGGCGTGGCACCAGACTCTTCGTCGAAAGACCCGTCCCCGTTCTTGCCTCCCTTCCCCTTGTCCCCCTCTGAATTCCCCGAGGATGAAGGAGAGGGGGGCTCGGGAGCTTCGAAGAGAGCGATGAAGAAATCCGAGATTATTCGGAACACAGTCGCAATCACCGCAGCCACAAGACCTGAGAGCACGAATGAAAGCGCAAGTGGACAGAGCCATCGAGACCCTTTGTTTTCTGATGCAGGCGTTCTTTGTCGATCAGAAAAAAAAGGATGACGAGGTCTCTGTAAAGATGATGCAGGAGGCAGGAAAACAAAAGCCACCATTCATTCCTTTTCTCGTCCCTTCTTTATTCAGGAGGTGAGGAAGCAAGCAAGGAAGGTCGAAGGAAGCAAAAGAAAGAAAGGAAGACAGAGGGAGACAGAGAGAGACTCACCGAGGCCCAGATAGAACGGGAGCTCTGCAAGAGGGGATTCCGTTGCGAATGCCGCAGGAGGTTTGAAAGAGAAAGCCTCTCGGAGTCCGACCTTCGAGGTCAAGAACCCGACCACAGAGCAAAGAATGCTTGCTGCAGAACAAAAGGAGGGAGACGAGGCAGCAGACAAAAAAAAAACGCAGAGAGAGAGAGAGAGAGAGAGAGCGCAAGAAACAAGAGAAATGCAAAGAAGCAGACACAAGAAAGAAAGGCAACAATTTCTCTACTGCCATCTCTCCATCCCCTCCTCTGTCCCTGTGAAAAGATGGCGGCCCCTTCCCTCTCACCCCTTTCAAAGCAAGCGTTTTGTGTTGCAATCTCCCGCAACAAGAGGGAGAGAGAGAGAGAGAGAGAGAGAGAGAGAGAGAGGGCAGAGAAACAGCCAAATGCCTCAACACAAAGCGACCAAAAGAGCAGCAGGCAAAGCCCAACCGAAAAAAGCACAATCCACCACAGATGGAGGGAGCAGACTGAATCACACTCACAAGCAATCACTCTCCTTTGGCTCGAAACGCCCCCTCCGATATTCCCGGGAAGCCGCTCAGGCACAGCACACTCCAGAGCAAAGAAGAGACCAGCCACAGGACTTCCGAACCCTGCCCCCACTCCCGCAGCTGCCCCCGCTTGAAGGAGAAGGCGGGCCCTGTCGAGACGGAGTTGGGAGACTGCCGCCACGATGCGGGCACACACGACCCCCAGCTCTACGGAGGGTCCCTCTGGTCCCAGAGAACACCCAGTGCCTAGAGTTGCAATGCTGCGGGGTGAGTGAATGAAAAAGAGAATGAAAGTACGGCCTTGGATGAATAAAGAGTCATTCGCGTTGTGCACGCATAGGATGTCCACATGAATGATTCGATTCTCTCTTCACGCTGACGGTGAATGCGCTCAGAAACGCAAGAGCGTGCTGTGATACCCTTTTTTGACATCCCATATGCTAAGAAGTACAAAATCAAAACCAATGTAGAGAGACAGAAAAGCCGTGCCGAATCCTTCCTCCCAATTGTGCCGTTTCTCTTCTCTTCTTTCACCCCCTCTCCTGTTCCTGCATCAAATTGTACAGCAGCGAGGAATCCGAACACAGTCCTCAATGAGAACTACCTCAGGACAGACCAACCTGGCAAGAGCTTTGGAGAGAGCCCTGTCAATGCGGAGAGGGCGGCCCTGCTCGAGTTCGTCGAACTGACCCCTCAGTCCCGGAGTGAATCCGCCCGTGCGACCGAAAAAAGAAACCGCCAGACCCCCAAGCAGAGGAAGGACCGCAGCTGCATGCACGTACGGATTTGTGAAGTCAGTGGACAGGAGGTCTGTATGTGCGTGCATGAATCCGACCATGTGCATAAGAAGGAGGAAGGCTGACAATAGTCACCCGCACAGAGAGCACAGTCCGATGTGCTGCCTGGATGGCGCGAGTGACAGAGTTGTCAGCACACTTTTTTCTTTCTCTTTTCTTTTCTTTTATTTTATTTCATTTTGCTTTTTTTTCCTTTTCCCGGGTGGGTTGCTCCCTGAGCAGCAGAGGGACCTGAATTTGTGACTTTGTTTTGCCCATCCCCGTGTGCCTATTCTCTGTCTCTCTCGGATCCACTGGCATTTTTCCACTTCTCGAAATCAAAGTAACTAAACCCATTTCGTCCCTTTTCTCCTTCCACGTGATAGCAGGCGACATGCATGATAGACAAACAAGCACCCCTGTCATTCGACGGCCCATGATTGACACAACCAACAGGAGAAACCCAGTGAAGAATGGATAGAACGAGAGGGAAAGATATGTGCAAACACACGTACTTGCTCGCACATACATGCCCGCGCGCATGCGCGCATCTATGTACTGTGGATATATAAAGGGCACTTGAGAGGTTCTGAGCCCCAGACACATCACTGACTGACGTGAGACCCTTCCCAAGAGAGGCCGCAGGGCCCCCGCCAGGTCCTGATAGCATTCCGTCTGCACAAGGTTGATCCCGTTCTTAAAGACGACAGTGCAGAGCCCAGACATCAGACCTGTGGCTGCCTGCGGGGGGAAGGCAAGAAAGGGTCGAGTGGAGCACATTACACACACGTAGACGGGCAGACACCAGCAAAGAGCGGAACACTTACAGCTGCTGCCAGAAGAGACCCCTCTTTCTCGAAAAGTCTCGAGGGGGCTTCTGCGTCGTCCCTTTCCGGTGATGCCTCTTCCCTCTTGAACCCCTCCCCTGCCCTTCCAGTCTTGATTTCGAGGACCCTTCCCTCTTTTCCTCCATCCTCCTCATCTACGACATCACCCATGACGTTCCGATCTAACAGAGGTGTGACAGGTGCCGACTTTCGGACCGAGCCCAGCTTCCCCCACACATCACTTCTCTGGAAGAGGAAGATATCTCCTGCCACAAAATAGGAGGACGTCCAGAAGCAAAGGAGGACACTCTGCCGGAAGCGCATGGTCTGAAGAAGGACAATGAGAAGAGTTCCCAAGAGGGCGTCTCCTCAAGGAGACGACGCTCCCACCGAAAGAAAACCCACCATGGTCTTGAATGCATACAAAGACATCAAAGACAAAACGCACGACAGACTGGAAGACAAGTGCAGCGTGCAAGACTCTCATCCTGATCGAATGATTTCCTCAGCCGAAGAACATCTGAAGCGATGAACACTCGCGATCACTGAGGCAATCGCGTCAGTTCGAGACGGCATCTCGAGCTTCTGTGATGCATATGGGCCCTCGCCATGCACGCAAAATCGCGCGGCGCCGCGGCATGGCCGCGCGCGGGGGGCGGCACGCGAATTCATTTTTTTTTTTTGAAAACGTACGTCATATTTACACCCAAACCCTCAGAAAGATATCAATAAAAACATATAAAAACATCAGAGCTTCAGTATACTGCATGAGGGGAGAGAGACAGCCATTGAAGAGCTCAGAAAGAGGAAGTTTCATTCAGCACTGCTGGGGAGGTCGCGGCAATTAGCAGCAATTCAGGCCCCAAGGTTTAAACTAGTTTACTAGTGGCAAGTTAAGGTTTAAACTCTGGCTCTTCAATTACCCCAACCCCCCTGACACTCCAGTCTGTCTTGAAAAGGATTTTTCAATGCTGGCCGCGCCTGCGGCACGGTTCTTTCAAGACTGTCTACGCCTTCCACAAAAAATTTTAAGTGTACTTTATTTTGGTCACACCTTCGGCGCACTACCTTCAAGTTAAGCCGCGCCTGCAGCACAAGCGTTTCAAGTATAACCACTCCTACAGTGCCGTCGGCGCAGCGTTTTAAATTTATTGGAGTGTTAGGGGGGTTATTACTCCTAATCACCGTCCGTCGCCGTCAGTATCCCTCGATCGGTATCTGCACCAGAGTAATAGCCCTGGCACTACCTAGCACCAATAAAGCAACACTCCCCACGTAGTTGTTTTCTTGATTTTCTCCCTCCTCTTTATATAATAGACTGAAGCTAACTGAAGCTCTGATCACTGTCTATCATTATTTTATCTCTTTGAACTTCAAATTTCATATCCGAGACTCCGAGTCTATTGTCAATACAAAATTATACAAAACTGTAGCTACTACCGTTACATTGTGAAAGTTAGAGTGATAAAATGTGACGCAGTGTGTCAGTATGGAATGAGCTGCGTATATTGCGAGTCTGGCATGATCTATATATGTACGGCGTATGTCAGTCGATGCATCTGCTAGTGCATCTGTCTGTCTATCAATCGTTGCACGCGCCATATAGGTCAGACAGTCTGGAAGCAACAAAGCATTGTCTAGGAGGGAAGTACGAACCTTGTATGACAGAACTTACTTCTTATAAGCCCCGTATGTAAAGCCTTACTGCGCTACCTGATGTGGTAGCAGAGCGGTCGATCCGCTTAGAGAAGGTGGATTTGTTTGACCATCTTTGACTGGTTGAGTGAATATGTTATCACGAAGTTCTTAGTGGGCGATTTCCTGAAGAGTGCCGCACATATACTGTGGCAACCACTTAAAGAATTGATTCAGAAGTAGATTATACGTACAGAGACTCATTCTTTTTTTCTGTTCAGTTCGTTGGTTCCAGGAATGTCGATGGAAGACATGTCTACGACTAACCGCTTCGATCGGTCTCTCCGTATCGTTGGTAGAAACGTTTGCAGAGAAATTTGGAAACCTGTCGTTCAAGGAGGTATGCTTGAACAGTGAGACCTACATGGTTGAGAGTCAACAGCTGGTACAGAAGCTTTCAGAGGTGGTAGAGGGTAGCTAACCAGCCAAGCCGGACGTCCGCGACCAGGAAGGGAAGGGTGATAGAGTGAAACAACGTCTGACCTTGAGGAAGCCGAAAACACGCAGGAGTCGAAGGATGACGGGAGTAGCCTGGGCCAGCAAAGAAGCAGCAGAGACGCTATTACAACAATCACTTGGAGATCAGAAAGCTGTTTCCTTGAAAAAAAAGAAAGAGAAAGGGAGGAAAAAGCAGGGAAGGCACTTTTCAGGGCGTTTACAAGTATTCCACAAGTCAGGTTAGAGAGTAAGCGTCGAAGTGCAGTCACGCGATAGGAAAGAGAAGGAGTGCAGTCGGTAGTACGAAGGTTTGGCAACAATCTTTGCCATTCCTCCCCAGTATCTCCAAAGCAGTTTGAGAGGGAGGCAGCAGAGGAGGAAGAGATGAATGAAGGGAGGTATGAGGGAGCAAGAGACGCCGGAGGTGGCATGTGTGGTGGTAAAAAAGAGGTGAAGATGTAAAGAGTTGCCTCTGAGTCGCAGTGAATGAGTGAGTAAATGAAAAAATGAAAAAAAAAAGAGTATGTGGGCAAGTGGAAGAAAAGATCATGAACTTAGTACGTCTGTTCTTCGTATTTGCAGAGTACCTTTGAGTTAGACAATACTTTCGAATTCAAATCTTAGAACCAGTGCTGTTTCCGTTTGTTTGCATCGGTTTGCATTGATCGGAAAGTCATAAGTGTGTTCGTTTTGTTTCGCCAGCGTGGACGTAGCCAAGAGGGGATGTGGCACGGTAGTACATTGTGAAGGTTTAAGTGATAAAATGTAACGCAGTGTGTCGGTATGGAATGAGCTGCGCGCAATGCGAGTCTGGCATGATGCATGCATGCATGACGTGCGTCAGTCGATGCATCTGTCCGTCTATCAATCGTTGCACGCGCCATGTAGGTCAGACAGTCTGGAAGCAACAAAGCATTGTCTAGGAGGGAAGTACGAACCTTGCATGACAGAACTTACTTCTTATGAGCCCCGTACGTAAAGCCTTACTGCGCTACCTGATGACTACAACCCGGCCTTTTGTGTAGCTTAAATTCATAACCATGTTGTTTAAAGTTGCCTAAGCATAGTCTAGGCACGCCTGGGTGGTTAACGAAGTTACCTGGGGCCTCTGCGGAATCCCGCCAGCCAGCGCTTGCTGGCAGGAGCAAAACAACAAGAGCGCAGAAGAAAATGAAGTCAGTCATTTTTTCGAAAAAAGCTCTCCGGTCTTTTTTGCCTATGAGGAGGAAGTCGACTACTGGTCGAAGATGTCCCTCCTCAACTGCGTGGAAGATTGTCCGGGCGCTGGGACATCACATGGGAGACCTGGAGGGGAATGTCGGCCTCCAGAATCTCCAGAAGCCTCGCCAGCTCGACCTCCCTCTCCCCTTCGCCCACTTCCCCCGTCTTCTCCTTCAGACGTCTCTGCGAAGTGTGAAAGCAGCCAAACAGAAAAAAAAACGAAAAGGAGTGCATATACTTGTGCATCACAATAGGCATATTGCATGGCGTCGTGCTGGGCCATTCGAAAGCAGTACGCGTGTCTGAGGAATGTACTGGGGCATCAGAGTACAAAAGCCGGTGTATGAGAACTGCATGCGCTAAAACCAAATACGAGCTGCAGCGCTGCAGACAACAAGCAAGCGAAGCCCGCAATACAGCATGCACTGACTGAGAATAAGAACCAAAGTGCAAGTGTCGACGCATCAAATTAGAGAAAGCAAGTCCGCCTATACATGCAAAGCTGAAAGCAAAAGATTGAGAGAACACACCTGGAAGGGCACTGCAATGCCAAATGGGCCCACAAAGACTGTCCCCGCCGCCAGAAGTACAAACAGAGCCCACTTGAACCCCTCCCCAACCGCACCCTCAGTCAGATGCCATCCCGTCTTCACAGCCACCCAAACCACTGCATGCATAATAGAAAGACGCAAATTTGTTGTAAAACGTCGTGCTGACAAAATTGTTCATGGTTTCAGTTGGAAGTTGTTCAAGAATGCGATCATGCATGCAGGCAGACAAGCATGCAGGGAGGCTAGGCAGGGAGGCAGGCAGTTTCTTGAAGCTCACGGGCAGAGACGTCAATTGAGCTCATTCTCTCCGTAAAGTGACCTGGTGAATTAAGACAAAGATGCACGATGGACGCATGCACTCGCTGAAATGATTAGGGCACACACAGGAAGCCAAGTGCACGAAGGAAGGGCTGGAAAGTGAACAAAATAAAAATTGGCATCCTCTCAACGCTCCATGAATTTTGTGACGAGAGACCCCCGATCGAAAGAGAACAAAAGGAATGTAGGTACGATAGAACAGAATAGTGACGAGAGACAGAAAAGTGAGACGAAAAAAAAGAAGAAAGGAAGAACGGGGAAGAAGGGAAAGAGGGAACGAACTAAAGGAACAGAAAGAAGGAAGGAAAAAAAAAAAAAAAAAAGAAAGAAAAGAAGGAAGGAAGAAAGAACAAAGACAAAAGAACAGAACAAACAGAAAGAACCAAACAAAAAAAAAGGAACGGGCAGAGAGACAGACAGACAAACAGACAGGCAGGCAGGCAGACAGACAGACTATATGTTTCTTCTTCTTCTCCCTCTTCTTCTTCATGAACACAACAGACGGACGGACAGACAGACAGACTATACAAACAGACAGACAGACAGACAGACAGACAGACAGACAGACGGCCAGAGATAGACAGACACAGACAGATAGATAAGTAGACAGACACAGGCAGACAGACAGACTATATGTTTCTTCTTCTCCCTTCTTTTCTTCATGAACACAACAGACAAAAAGAAAGAAAGAACAAAGACAAAAGAACAGCACCAACAATCGAACAGCGTGGGCAGGGGGCCCGAAAGGTGAGAGTTAAGCGCCCCTTGCCTCTCCACCTCACAGACAGACAGACAGACAGACAGACAGAGAGACACAGACAGACAGACAGACAGACACACACACACACACAGAGAGAGAGAGAGAGAGAGACAGACAGACAGACAGACAGACAGACAGACAGACAGTGGTGGGCACCTGGATGGAAGAGGTGGCAGTGGACGTGGTCTTCTTGCAGGCAAAACCATTCATGGTGGAGCCCTGCAGGTGAACACACCAAGAGCAAAACAAGGAGTTCAATGAGGGCATGCGACAAGAGGAAGACAGCGAGACAGCGAGACAGACAGACAGACAGACAGACAGACACAGACAGACTATATGTTTCTTTACAGACAGACAGACAGACAGACAGACAGACAGACAAAGAGACAGACAGACTATATCGTCTTTTCTTCACTTCACTTTTTCCAAAACGCTTCCCTTCTTTCGGAGACAGACAGACAGACAGATAGACAGACAGAAAAACGCTTCCTTTCTTTCGGAGACAGACAGACAGACTATATGTTTCTTCTTCTTCTCCCTCCTTTTCTTCATGAACACAACAGACAAAAAGAAAGAAAGAACAAAGACAAAAGAACAGCACCAACAATCAAACAACGTGGGCAGGGGGCCCGAAAGGTGAGAGTGAAGCGCCCCTTGCCTCTCCACCTCCCGACAGACTTTCACGTGATCACTGGTTTCACACGCTACTCCTCTGCTGCTTCCACTCAAGACAAGGAAGAGAAACAAATACAGGACAAGAAAACTTAACAAATGAAAAAGGAAAAAGAAAAAAAGAAAAAAGACAAAAAGAAAACTGCACGTGGGGACCGGCACCGTCATGGTCGGGGTGGGGGGGTGGGGGGGTGGGGGGGCGCCCCTGCGGAGGGGGATTCTTCTGATGCTGTGTCTTCGTATCTTGCGGGAGGACTCTTTCGGAGGTAACGAAACTCTCAAAGTCCCATACCGAAAGAGCGACGGTGCTGGGGGGGCCGAAAACCTTCTCCAGAACCTCTTCTCTCTCTCAGGATTCCTGTTCTGAAGGGGACGGGTTTTGATGCTCTTGGTCATGCGTGGAAGCTCGGTGGGGGATGTCGCTAGAAGCAGAAGCAGACAGACAGACAGACAGACAGACAGACAGACAGACAGACAGACACACACACACACACACACACATACACACGCACACACACACACACACACACACACACACAGAGAGAGAGAGAGAGAGACAGACAGTGGTGGGCACCTGGATGGAAGAGGTGGCAATGGCAGTGGCAGTGGCAGTGGACGTGGTCTTCTTGCAGGCACCTCCGTTCATGGTGGAGCCCTGCAGGTGAACACACCAAGAGCAAAACAAGGAGTTCAATGAAGGCATTCAACAAGAGGAAGACAGCGAGACAGACAGAGAGATAGACAGACAGACAGACAGACACAAAGAAAGGAAGACAGAAAGACAGACAGAAAGACAGAAAGACGGACAGACCTTTCAACAAGAGTGAGAGTCACCGCATGCTCCCACAGGCGCAGTTGTGCTGTCGTCGTAAGATCTCTTATCTTCACCTTCCACGGGCCGAGCAATGCGCTCACGAGGTGGCACTGAGTCGGACTGGGTCCATCTGACCGTGGCTGCGGCATCAACATGGGATGGATGTGGATCGTCACCGGCTTCCTTCGGCTTCCATCCGGACTCGGGGGTGGGAATACAGTCAGGCGGACAGACAGACAGACAGACAGACAGACAGACTTACTTGGGGACAGTGGCGCAGTTGATGGGCTGGATGTACAGTCCGTAGCCGCTGAGCACCTTGTCAGAGACAGTCTTGCAGAGACCGGCATCCCCCCCATGGATGAGCACACTGTGAGAGGGGTTGTCCTTCACGGGCAAATTCTTTAACTTTAGCATGTGCTTCAACTGCGCAACCTTCAGGTGCTGCGGCTCCCTCTCTGCAGAAGATTCCTTCAGATGACGGATCAAGTCAGTGGCTTCGGCAGCGACCACAGGAGGGAGGGCTTTCGTGAAAGGGAATCTGGGGGCGCAGGAGCGGACAGCATCCACACGTTTGGCAGAGCATGGGGCCTTGCCAGTGGGCGGAGAGCTCAGCGCGGACGGAGTGAAATGAGCAAATATTGGATACGGTCGAGAGCAATTTAAAGAGACGTACAGAATGTTCTCTTTTTTTCTTTCGATTTCTTCCCCTTCCCACAGTGATTCATCTCACTCACCTCTTCCAGTTGCAATGCGGTGTGCTACCGGGTGTGCTCCTCCACGCGTTCACCCAGGTCGAGGCCGTTGCTTCCTTCTGATCTGTCTCGCTGTCCCTCGTCTCCAGTCTCTACACGCAAAGCCACCAGTCGCGGACTCACAGGGAAGCCAATCGCTCCTGCAGAAAGAGGTAAAGGGGGGCAGCATCCGGTGTACAGAAATGGAGAGTCGATCAACCGAATTGACAGGAGTCAGGGTTCGGAGCTATAGGGCTCAGGAAATTTTGTCGAGAGAACATAACAAAGCTAGGTACGTGCCTCGGCTTGAGATTCAGCGTGTATGCAGATTTCCGATCCGTCCCTCTCCAGGGATTCTGACACGCCCATTGACCAACCGAGGTTCTGCCAAAGAGAAGAGCAGGGAGAAGGAAGAAACGAAAGTCTCATGAGAGGTGAAACAATTTGAAACAAGATCGACCATTCACGCACGCGCAACGTGTCAGCGAGGGTGTTGTTGAGTTCACTGACCCGGTTCAATATTTGGACTGATCCGAGGTGGGTCTATCGCAGTCCTCGAAATTGACACTTCGGGACAGAGCAGATCTTGTCTGCTCACGTCTGATTGGACGAAAAAAAAGAACAGAGCTGGTCGTCGTGTGGCGGCACGAAAAGTTGGAATTCCAGGCACACTATTCTCAAACCGCGTCTCCGAGGTTTCCTGGCCGTTTCCAAACAGCTGCAGAAAGAGCCGACTTTTCCGTAACAACTCCCTACACTGTCTTTTGTATGCCCCGGTTACATGTGTCGACAAATGGGATTCCCGTATATAGAGCCCGAAAGCCACTGCTTGTCTGAAGATGCAGAAGCTCAGTGCATGGCTCCGGAGCCTGTCACCGCGCATGCATGCATGCATGCATGCATGCATGTGCATGGTCGATGCATGCCCTCGCGTGGCCGATCGATCGCGTTGACGTGCGGCGGCGCAGAAGAAGAAGCCGCGGCCCGCCGCGAAGCTCCTTTAATTATCCGTGCATGCATGCATGGCGCCGCCGTCGCGGCCCGGGTGAATCATTGAGGCGGCGCGCGCCGCCCCCCAATTAAGAGGTCGACGCGCTAATAAAGTGTTGCGAATGTCCAAAGATGCCAGTCAGCATCCTGGTTGGCGCATGTTGGCGCTGTCCTAGCTTCTCCTTCGGATTAGTTGCCCCTTGATGCTGATCGAGGTGTGCGGTGACAACTGTTAATATAGGGCGGAGCGGGGTGCCCATAGTCTCACGTATATTGCCTTCCGATCGAAGACCGCCCACAAAAAACTTGTATCCGACTGAAAGTTCATTCCCAGCTCCACCATCTTTGTGTATTTGTCAGTGTTGTGACCTTGGGAGTGGCTCTGTCGTTCCTCTCGCGACCTTGTCAAAGCTCTGGAGGTGTATATACTGACCACGATCGCGAGGACAGTGGCAGTTCAAGGGGCGAGGATTCGCTGAACAGAGCAGCGACCGAACTTCACCGTCGACCTTACCTATCTTGATTGTCATTTGCGGTCTGGTAGTCGTGGCCCTCACTGTGTCACGGTCCTCCTGACAGAGCGCGCACAGATCCACAGAAGAAGAGGAAGAAGAAACGATCATGCCTCCAATCGGTGAGTGAGCTCTGTTCCAGCCAACTTTGATCGACTGAAGGAAGGATGCCAAACTTCTTCACAAAAATTATGCTTCTCTGAATTGTGTTGTTTGCAGAAATTCCGCCCGTTCTGACTGGCAACCTCGAACAGTACAGGCTCGTCAGTGAAATCCAGGTAATCCAGCAGGACTCAGGAAGCTCCTCCTTTCCCTCTACAACAGCAACTTGGTGCCTCTTTCTTGTGTCTGTCCTGTTGACTTGCATCGTGTCTGCCTCCCGTCTTCCTGCCTGCAGCAATGTCTCTACGGCTGTGTCTTCAAAGGCGTTGCTCTCACCACGGGTGCCGTCGTGGCGATCAAAATATTCTCAAAGGTCGGTTCCTCTTGCTGTTCCTGAGTCCCCTTCTGCCGTTTGGAAGCAGCTCACAACGGACTAGATGCGATGAGCGACCAAGAGCATAAAGGAGGCAACCTCTCGCAGTGGCGACACCGTCTCTCTCTTTATCACTTTTTTGCTCAACCTTCCCTGATTTTGAGACCCTTCTTCTGTCTGTCCTCCTCTCTCTGTGCAGTCGGAGATTGCCAAGAAAGAAAGCGAGACTGGTCAGTCGTCCAGCACAAGCTGGCAATGAAGTGCCCAGTCTTCATCTGTCCTCCGGTTTCGAGTCACCGCTTCTCTTCTACTACCTACAAGCACCCCCTGCCAGCCCCCAGTATGAGTCGAGCAGTGGCATACCTCTGAAGTCTCCCTTTTCCGTTCCTTCCCTTCAGAGCCTTCCATTGCTTGCCTTTCTGACAAACCTGCGCGCCGACTCAGTGACTTTCCTGGATCTTTCGCTGTACATCAATGTGCGTGCAGACTTGCCAGAGACCCCGCTGGCTGAAGTCTTCTTTGCCACCCTGACGGCCTCTGCCTCTGAGTACTTGACAACCCCCAGGGAGGTGTTCCATGATGAGAACTTTCACTTTGTCGTCTCTGATTTTGCCAGGGGAGAGGACCTGCTGGAACTCGTCAGTCTCTTTTGTTTTACGTCTTCTTCTCACCCTTGCTTCCATTTGCCTCCTTTGCTGTCTGCACCCATCTACACCAAAATGAGCAGGCGCCTTAGCGTTTTTTTACATCCAAGCAGACGGGAAACTGTTGATTTGACAAGGAACGATCAAGAACCAGGATGCCGTGTTTGCTGGGGCCATCAAGATTTCTCGTTTGACGCAACCCTTTGTTTGCCTTTCCTCCAGATGCTCCCCTCTGCGAAGCTGTCGAGTCACCCCTCCTGTCTTGACGTCTTCCTTGGCACCTTTCCTTCTTTTATTTTTCCTCCCTTCATTTTTTCCTCTATGTTTTACTCTCTCCCCTCCTCTCCTCTCCTCTTGTGGTGCAGCTGAAGCTTTTCCCACAGGGCATGCCGGAGCCCCAAGCAAAGTTCTACATTCGACAGGCCACAGAAGCCCTCATGGAGTGCCACCGTCGAGGTAGGAGGGGTACTCTGTCTGGACTTTCCTGATCAGTCTCCG
Source organism: Chromera velia (assembly GCA_018398765.1). Lineage (NCBI taxonomy): Eukaryota > Chromeraceae > Chromera > Chromera velia. Next base: position 56,819 of record JAHBMJ010000798.1, on the reverse strand, counting down.
TTACCCGTTTTCTCTATCATTTTCTCTGCTATCTAGGCATTCGTTTCTGTCTGTCTCTTTTTCTTTCTTTCATGCCTTCTTCAGCATTCATCGTTGTCTCACCGCATTCTGCCGTATCCGTTACCTCTCTGTGACACCTCTTTTTTTGTTTTTTTTTAGCGTGGAGCTGTACACCGTTTTTTCGTTCTCTTTCCTCCTTATCTTGACGCCAGAAAAGGAAAAGAGTTCAACGCACTGCTTGCCGCATTTGTTTCATGCGTGCACATTTGCATGCCTCTTCATTTTCTCGTGTTTCCCTCTTGTTTGCTTTGTTGTCTGTCTGTCTGTCTGTCTGTCTGTCTGTGCAGACTTTGCCATGCAGGACTTCTCCCTGGAGAATTGTCTCTTGTTCAAGAAGGGAGAGAGAGGGGGGCCCTTCTACTTCTCCGTGCGAGTTTGTGATCCTGGACAGGTCGGCTGCAGGGCTGCATGGGTGTGTGTCCTCTGCATCATGCCCTTTCTTTCCTTCCTCTCTTAGGCTGTCCCCCCATCTTTCTTCTGTGGAAGGGCGAGAAGTGGGGATGGGAGGTGGGCGGAAAGTGAAAGGGCTTCTTTCTCAGTGTTTTGTCGTTCAACCATCATATCCGTCCGTCGTTCCCCCGCTGGGAAATACAAAGGCTGCTCTCCCTTCCTTTCCCTCCCTCCCTTCTTTCTTCCTGCAGGCCATTCTCTTTCGTCGCAACTCCTCTGGACGAGAGTTGCGAGTGCCCTACAGAGGGTGCGTGGGGAAGAAGTTCAGACCCCCAGAGGTGTTCAAGAGGAAACCCTACATGGCGACGAAAATCGACTCATGGGACTTGGGATGGGCCTGTCACTACCTGCTCTTCGCTCGGCAGATCGTGGGGGTGCGTCGGTTTGTCTGTCTGTTGTATTTTGATTGGTCTGTGTGTTGTTCTGTTTCCCTGTCTCTAAGGGGGGTGCCCCTTGGTGTCTGCTGCTGTTCGTCGGACCTCGATCACGTCTCCTTCCTTGTATTTCATTCAGATCCTCTACCTTTCCTCCCTGTCTCTGCATGAATGCAGTCATGTGATGACCGTGACCAAGACTGGAGGTACGATTTGTTCCGGAGGGGGCGGATCCGCGAGTTGATGTCTCGGAATGAGATCTCGAAACCGTGGACGAACGAAGCGTTGGACTTCATCCTCAGATTGATGAGGATCGACCCTAGCGAAAGGATGTGAGTAGGCGGTTGTTTTTCTTTTATTTCTGTTTGGGAAGGATGGAGATTTGCAGGGGAAGGAATGAGAGTGGACAGACAAACTGTCAGAGGGACTTCTGCCATCCATCGTCAAACAAACATTAGAAAGAATCCTGGAGGAATGAATCTCTTTTTCAAAAGTGGCAAGAAAGAGAAAGAGGGATCTTCTGTCCCGCTGCTGCAATGCAGCCCTTTCATTTTCTTCTGGTGTCTCGAAGACAACAAATTTTCGGTCTGCCAGTTGGGCATCCACCACCGCACACAGCTCTCTTACTCCACGCCCGTCTCTCCCTTGTCTGATCCGCTCCGTCACCCCTGCAGGGACATCGCCGATGCCCTGAAGCACCCCTGGCTGGACCCCAACCACGCCCTCTCGATTGAGTTCTTCGACCTGAGGCCCAAGTGCACGGTGGAGCAGGACCTCATCCTGCAGGCACACCTGAGGAAGGCAGAAGACAAGTCAGTGAGTGAGAGCGTGGAGGAGTGAGGTGAACTGTCAAATTTTTGGTTTCCTGAGAACAAAAATGGGAAGTCGTAAGGGTCTCAGCGTGTGGATAGCTGCAGCAAAACTGTTCCAGTGAGTGTATGTAAATGTCCATTGATGATTCCTCTTTCTTGTGTTTCTCTCTGCAGGGAGTGCGACGCCAAAGTGAAGAGCATTCAGGAGAGAATCAAGGTGGGTTGGTTGATTGGGTGGATAGAAGTTTCTTTGTTTCGGATGTCTCTCTCTCCGTTTTCCGTAGTCCTGTTCCAGGCGTATATGCTTCAGTTTCGCCCTGCCGACCCTTTCCGAAGGCCTGTTGCCCCTCTCCCTCTGCAGCAGGACATCTGAATTCATTTAGGTCTATCCTATTCTCCTTTTCAAAAGCCTTCGCATGTCTCCCCTCCCCTCCCCTCCTCCTTCCTTGCAGCAAGGTCCAGTGATTCCAGAAGCGTACAGGAAGGAGTTCATGAAGCAGCTCTGTCTGTACTACAAGCCCTCAGGACACACGCTGGGACAGTTGGAGGGTCTCAGGGAGTCCATCGCCCTTCCCGACAGACGCACTGCAGCTGCAGAGCCCCTCCTCTCTCTGTCCACCATCCCGAAGGACCAATGGACAAAAATATTCAACCCACCCCCAGCAGTGCACTCCTACAACGGTGCCGTCCTCACCTTTCCGAAAACCCCAGTACCAGTCTACCCCCCTCCCCTATTCCCCGACCAGGTGGCCCGGGACCAGCCGCCAGAGGACCCACCGGCCCCGGCACAGAGCCCACAGCTCTCTCACGGAGCCGGGGGCCCTCACTCTTCCCACCAAACCAAGTCCAACGTCACACCCCCCAAACACTCGCCTCCCATCCAACCCCCACCCAGCGGCCAGGCAAGAGCGCCGGCAGCACAGGCACGCGTGTCCAAGGCCCCAATTCCAAAACCCCCACCGAGACCCCACCTACCCATCACCTCCACTGCAGCACAGCCCAAAACCAGTCAGGCTGCCCCTGCCCCTACCAGGCTGGGGTCTCGTTTCCAGGCTGGAGGAGGAGGCGCAGGGGCGCACTTCAGGCAGACCCCCCCTCAGGTAGGTCTGGCTCTCGATTTAGCTCCTCTCTCTCTCTCTCTCTCTCTCTCTCTGTGTGTGTGTGTGTGTGTGTGTGTGTGTGTT